>JAODUO010003326.1:0-13823 GCA_025642075.2 Ridgeia piscesae
ATTGTTCTCAGGTGACAATAACATCAATATATTTTATATTAGTAAGTCATCAGCTGCAGTTAGGATGCACGGCTTTTGGCCTTACTTAACCCAGACTTAAGTTAACCATCGATACGATGATTCGTTTCCGCCTGTCTACTTTCTAATTGTTTGATGCAGACAAACGTTCAAGCATTCTGTTTACCAACAAATGACGTAATACAATTATAACAATGCTTTTCAGCTAAGACATATGGCAATCGCAGCTGCACAAATACATCGACAGTACCTTATCTAAGATGAAGACGCTAATGTCAAACCTGGGGCAGTCGCGTGACTTCACAAGTTGACTTCAACGAAAATCTTGCTGTCAAAGAGTATGGCATAACTAGTAATACAGTACGTTGCGACGCTCTTTGATGACGGATTCACACACTTTGTCTTTGATTATAATTATGTGCCGTGACGTTTTTACACTACTTTTTGTTGTTATGTAGCCCGTTTGTGATACTGCCAGATCTTGCGTCGTGCAGTCCAATTATAGCTTTACCTGAAGAAAAAGGTCACCTGACAAAACAATATAAATGATATAAAACCGAGAAAAAAATATGCGAACAATGCTACGTAGTATAATACAAACAATCACTTTTTATATATTCGTATAACGTTGTGTTGTTAAGGCAAGTATGTGCCATAGTCATAGAACGACGTTTACACTAAGAACATAGGCTTAACTTACCGAAATAGAATGTGAAAAGCAGTGTCGCTATTGCAATTTCGCCCGGCCACATCGTATCGTTCGTGTTAGAACACCTTCGCCGTTTTGCGGTTGCCCATAATGCACCGGACGCTCAGTTAATCTATCCCACAACGCACCGTAATATCAGTTTCCTGTTTCTAGGATGGGGTCGCCACCGGTTAACAAATAGAGACATATTGAGCACTTCCCGTACTTGTAGTCCGATTGATCGTGAAAAAGTATAGTTGAGATATTTGATTATTAAAGTATAACCGTTTTTTGGCAATAGCTAACTATGTAAATAAATAACATATAGGTATTTATATTATTTTTGTCAAAGATACTCTAATACAACATGCTTGAAAAGCATTTTGTACTTATTTTTTACACATAGCGTACCCGTACCAAACCTTTTCATATTAGTGTAATTCGACATGAACATTATTATTTGGTAATATTATCAATACACAACTATACACTTACTTATTTATTGGCATTATTGTTACGTAATTATTATTATTATTATTATTATTATTATTATTATTATTTTACAGTTTTAACAGTGTAAACTATTTATTACTCATAATAATTATACCTATACCGTCATTTATCAGTGTCATTGCAATATAATTATACACTAGACCGGTCATCATGTGTTTTTATGACTAATACGTAATTTATTTATTTATTTAAAAGTGCTACGCTAATTAATAACCTACTACATTTATTTAGTTATATACCTATACATATATATTTTTTTACATTTATTTGTAAACACTAGTATTTGTTTTATTGCAAATTACCTTTTTATGTCTTTTAAATTGTAATATGTGGTGAAGCGCTACGAACGATTATGGATGTGGCACTATACCAAATAAATATATTATTATTATATATTGCCTTAATATTGACAAATGCCAAGTAGATCACAAATAGGAAATATTACATATGTTTAATTTGGCACATAACATTATTCAAATGCTTGCAACGAGAAATATTAATTGATGTCATGTGTATGTCAGTGTATGGAAGAAACAAATATTTGTTGTATAAATTATTACAACATCATACTCAGAAGATATTAATAATAATAATAGCATTTATAAAACGCCATTAATCTAGAAGTATCCATTCGGAGGCGCTGTACATGAGTATGTATACATGTGTCGTATAATTATAATATTAAGTTTGGTTAAGGTAAATAAAATACATAAAGTATGTATAAAAAATAATAGTAATAAATAATAAAATAAATAAGTTAGCTAAATATAATTATTAAAATAAATGGTATATTGATAATAAAATAATGAGTGTGAAATTTTCTGAAATTAGTGTAACACATGTACAATATAATAAATAGGTAAAAATACAAATAAAATAAACTGACAGGTGTCTACACTTCATAAACAGCCCGGAATAGGTGGGTTTTCAATGGTCTTTTAAAAGTACGAGGCAAGAGGTTGTCATCATTTCCGCAGGGAGAGAGTTCCACAGTCGTGGACAAGCTACTGAGAAAAATCTGTCACCGTATCGGCTGCGAGATGGCGGTACGTAGAAGTCAGTGTTCATGGTTGAGCGTAACCCCTAGTACCTCTTTGTACAAGCAGGTCGGTGATATAAGGTGGCGCCAGTCCATATTGTGCACGACTCACCAGTAGCAGGATTGATGAGTTGTGTTAGGAATTGTACTACGTTATCACTCACGTCTTTTAGCAGCCATGTAAGTAAGGGGTCAAGCACGCAGGATGTTGTAGGTAACTTGATGAACAAACTGTGGATGTCTGATTGATGTCGTCGCTGTTGGAAATAATTCAACTCGTGATATGCAGGATGCTGGATGGTGGTCTGTGGTCGAGGTGACAGTAGAATGGAAATTGAAAAGCCACAGGAATCGTCTCAATTTTCGCCGAGAAGAATGTTGAGAATCTTGATGCGAGTTAGTGGATGTTGCTGTTCAATGGTAGATAATAGAACTTTCGTCGCTGCAGCAATCCGTTTAATAGACGATACAGTCGCCGATTGTCACACCCGCAATGTTCTATCTCAGAGGTATAGTCGTCAGACTTCGCTTTTATGATCGTCTTCTTTACCTCTGCGCATTGTGTCTTATAGATTTCACGATGTACTTGAAGTGATGTGTGACGCCACTTCCTTTGACACTGTCGTCTGATTCGCTTGGCCTTGATAACCTTCTTATTATACTAAGGTACCAGTGGACGATCGGCGATGCGACATGTCTGTAGTGCTGCATGCTTCTCAATAAGTTTGCTCAAGACCACATTGTAGTGGTACGCAAGTTCAGTTGCTGTCTGTTGGCTGGATGAGATTGCGGTCGGGAAAGACGAGGCGATGTTACTGCAAAACGCAGGTTTGTCAATAATGGCTTTATACTTTCGGTACGTGATTGTTTTCTGCGGAACGACGGGTTTCTCCATGTCCCAAAGGTGATCGGAGAGCAGCAATGGAGTGAGGATCAGATCAATTGTGTGACCGTCAATGTGTGTTGCAGTGTGAACATATTGAATAATACCGAGTGACTGAAGCAGATAAGCGAAACGTGTCACATTCTTGTCGGATGGCACATCCCAGTGGATGTTGAAATCGCCGACAATCGCAAAACGGGTGGTCATCAATGCATAGTGTTCGATGAAAGCAGTATATTCAACAAGAAAGTTAGCGTTTGTTCTTTTTTGATGGAGGTGGACGATGTATGATAACAAATTTAATGGAGTTCCCAGATGATGAAACATCAACATCCACGAATTCGAAAAATTTCATATCATCACGTCGATTGACAACCACCTTGAAACTCAATCGGTAAGAAAGGCCAACACCTCCACCACGGCGGCCTTTCCGAGGTAGATGAACAAATTTATAGTTGGCCGGGGGTCTTGTCTTTTATGGTTTTATTGTATTTTTCACCAATATACAATATACAATATGATGGCTACAAGATCCATGTTCACCTCAGTCACGTAATCCGTAAAAAAAACATCGGTTTTGTTGCAAACTGAACGAGCGTTGACAATGCCCAATTTGACCGGTACCGCGACACGGCTGCTCGCAGTCTTGTTAATGGCAGGCGACATAGGGGACACAACAACATCGACTACACATTCGCTGCGATCCATCAGTGGTGAGGATGTTACTGATACACACGTAATATTGTCATAATTAATACAGTTGGTGCCATAGAGGGCAACTGTCGGTCGCGTGGAAACAATGACAAATATCGGCCGCCACGACAGCCTCGACGGTTGGGCCGATGGAGTGCCACCCCCGCATCACAAGCAGCTCTCCATGCAGCATGGTTAAGCCTAAAGTGACTGTGACCGCTGGGCCGTAGCCGATACAGGTAGTACTGGGTCAGGATGGGCATGTAAATAGTGTCCACTTTGTTCGGGTAACACATGACTGACCACCATATTGTCAATGTCACACAGGTGCAATTGCAAATATAAGTCGGATAAATTAATAAAAAGGCAAAATCCCTTGATAAAATCACTGACTCCAACGTCGTCGTTGTGTATCCATGAAGCGTATATATAAACAAGAGCGGGTAGAAGTGGTAAAATCCGTAGCATTTCTGGACAACGTCAATAGGTGCAGCCACACAGGCGCCGACCAGCATACCATCTACAACGACGTCGATGACACTTTAGGGAAACCAAACACTGTACCATAGCTGTGTGATATTTCAAGAACTAGACGATATCGACACCAGGAGCGAAACAATCACAGACATGATCCAACAAAGCGCGTCAACAAGAGTAGCTAAGGCAATCACGAATACCATCGAGGATATCGTCACCAATACGATCCCTGATCAAAAAACGACGAAAATGGTGGAAAACGGCGACTATAAGCAACGAGTGGAGTACGCAGAAATATGCAAGACCGTCAAGAAAAAGAAATAGTGGACATCAGGAAATATTACCATGAGATCACACGAGAAACCATCATGGCATCAAAGACTCTAAGGAAAGAGTCAATATGCATTCCAGTTGTCAAGAGATAGACCAACCCCACACTTAATCTAAACTCCATAACAACTAAACAATTGTACACCTGCAAAGAATCAGAATACATTAAATAATGTCTAGAATAATAACTACCATAATGCAGTTGTACAAGGGACAGACACGCGCGAAGCCGCACGGACCAGCGCTGCTGCAGCCCGACGAACCACGCACGCAATCCAATCCCCATAACAACTACATCACTGTGTCCCGGCCAGGAACCGCAACAAGACGCCGCCAACCACGCCCACCCCCCACCCAGGACCACGCAATGTCTTAGTCACACCCTACATTGTGCCGTAGAAGTCCATTGTTCATTGTAATGCGGTGGACACCAGCATATCTGTAAGATTCTTATTCTTGGAAAAGGCTGTTATAAATCGAGGCGTGTTAATGTCTGGATATGCGGATTGAAGCAGTTTATAGGTAGCTTTAGCCAGTTTAGCAATTGTCTTCCCTTGGTGGGAGAAACGAATCACAAAAAGGTATAATATCAAAAGAGTCCTCTCTAATATTTAAACATCCTGGCTGCCTAGTTTTAAGTCTTGTAATCCATTTGGATTCATAGTTCCATCGGTAGATGGTTTCCAATGAGGTGTCGTCTGAAAATGGCCTTGATTCCAAGATTGTGATTCGCAAATCCGCATATGAGTGACCGGCTTCGTTAAAATGTATGGCCACTTGTGTGTCGTTGTTATGTCTTATGTCCGACCTATGGTTATTCATGCGTGTCCTGAGTTGATTGCCCGTCTCACCCACGTAACTAACTGAACAAGCGTTGCATGTAATTATGTACACCACATTGGATGTACCGCAATTGTTGATGTTGTCCCGTTGTGTCACCTTTGCGTTATTAATAGGAGTGAAATCTACAAATACCGTACAGGCTTGGCATCTTTTAACCTGGCATTTCGCGGCTTGTTCTTTCCTACTCCTATTTCTAATGTTCGCTAGGGTTGTGTTTTTAATGTGTCTTAAAAAACGTGGTGTGTAATTCCTTTGCCTCAGACTATGGAAAATTATTTGAACGGCTTCCTCGAAGTCTGATTTATTGTTGCATATCCTGTGAAATCGTAGTATTTACGACTTGAGTATACCAGAGAAGGTATGTTTGGGATGGAACGAGTCTATGTACAGTAGTTGATGTGTATCTGTTGGTTTAAAGTAAACCTTGCTGTCAAGGTGTCCATTCGAATTAAAGCGTTTCCCTTTAAAGATCGTAGTGTCCAGGAAATCAATGGATTGTTTACTCGTTACCGACGTTAGTTTAACACAATTTTGATAGCTGTTTTGAATGTCCAGGAAGACCCGATATTCATCATCACCGTGGGTCCAGACACCAAAAACATCGTCCAAATATCGTAGATAAACCAAAGGTAATTTATTGCATTTCCTTAGTGCTTGTTTTTCCCATTCGGCCATGAAAAGGTTGGCATAGTTGGGGGCAACTCGTTTTTCCCATTGCAGTGCCAAAGATTTGAAGGTACCAGTTGAATGCGAATAAAAAATCGTTGTGTTCCAATGAGATTTTAAGTAGTTCTAAAATGTCTACGTATGGGCGTTCAAAGTCCGGGATCCGTAGAAAAGCTTGTTTTACTGGTTCAATCCCCGAATTATTGTCAATATTGGTATAGAGGCTTTCTACATCCATGGAGAACAGTAGGGCATCCGTAGGTATTTCGATTCCAGTCACTTTATCAATGAAGGCTGTAGTGTTTTTAACATAATAATCATGTGTGACTGCCAATGGGGGTAAAGAATGGTCGATGTACTCGGCTATTTTATATGATTCACTGTTGCAATCGGATATGATCGGTCGTCCTGGAGGCATTTGAGGTTGAGGCCACTCGTCGTTAGCTTTATGAATCTTGGGTAATAGTTAAAGTAAACGTGGTCGAGGGGTGTCAGGTGGTTCTAAGTATTCGCGTTGCTTCTTGGATATATATCCTGTTCGTCGTAGTTTATCTAGTGTTGCCGAAATGCGGACCGCAGTTTGTGGGTAGACTGGTGTGTCTAATTTAGCGTAATGTTTTTGGTGAGACAGTTGTCGTTCTGCTTCTGCTATATAGTTCTTTTTGGACATGATCACTCTCGCCGAACCTTTATCAGCAGGTTTAATAATGATAGACGGGTTTCTCTTGAGCGTCGAAATCGCCACCAATTGCGATTCCGACAAATTACCCATACTGTCACGGTGCTTATTAGTTATCGAGCTAAAGTCTTCCAATTGTTCCAATATTTTATTTATATCCTCATTTTGGCACGGTGGATTCCAGGTAGATTTGGCAGTAAAGTGTTCTTTGGGTTTGGTTGATCTGGTGCCGTAAAAAATATCGTAGATGGATATGTCTAGCAAAACGCTTGAGTAACCAAAAACATCGTCCAAATATCGTAGATAAACCAAAGGTAATTTATTGCATTTCCTTAGTGCTTGTTTTTCCCATTCGGCCATGAAAAGGTTGGCATAGTTGGGGGCAACTCGTTTTTCCCATTGTAGTGCCAAAGATTTGAAGGTACCAGTTGAATGCGAATAAAAAATCGTTGTGTTCCAATGAGATTTTAAGTAGTTCTAAAATGTCTACGTTGTTGACATACCTGAGCTTGGTCTAGTTGGCAGTGAAGACGACGAGCTGATAATTACCCTCTTCCTTGGCTGTTTACGTGGTGGCTTTGTTGACATAGGCGTAGCACTGCTTGGCGAGGGTGTTATCTCTATTTCACACCCTGAGTACTCACCGTCCGTATCTAGGTTGTTCTCGTCAGGTGTGTCTCTCGTAGACGGCTGTGTTGACAGGGTCGTAACGTTTTTTCCCGGGAGGGTAGCCAAGTCGTCCTTTGCCATGGGCACAGTCGCGGAATTGCGTCAGTAGTTTCCCGTACATGTTCCTGCCGTGTCTGTTGTGTCCGGTGCCCCAGTAGTTATCATAGATATGACTTATGACGTTCACTCCTTCCGATTTGTCAAGTCTTCTCGTGAAGGAAGGGACGTGGTCGAATTTCCACTGGAAGATCTCCCACTGCAGTTCCTCAGCTCTATCATTCCACTTCTTGTCATAGGCAGGGAAAGATCGACTATAGAAGTTGATGTTCTCCATTATGTTCTGTTATAAAATAAAAATGTACGTATGTATGTACGTATGTATGTATGTATGTATGTATGTATGTATTATGTATGTATGTATTTTGTATGTATGTATGTATGTATGTATGTATGTATGTATGTATGTATGTATGTATGTATGTATGTATGTATGTATGTATGTATGTATGTATGTATGTATGTATGTATGTATGTATGTATGTATGTATGTATGTATGTATGTATGTATTATGTATGTATGTATGTATGTATGTTTTATGTATTATTATGTATTTGTATTTTGTATGTATTTTGTATGTATGTATGTATGTATGTATGTATGTATGTATGTATGTATGTATGTATGTATGTATGTATGTATGTATGTATGTATGTATGTATGTATGTATGTATGTATGTATGTATGTATGTATGTATGTATTTATGTATGTATGTATGTATGTATGTATGTATGTATGTATTCTATCTGTCATTTCCCCATTTTCCTCTACTCTATGTAGGTCACTTATAATGCAATCCCCGTCGTAATTTCGGTCTTCCTCGCCTCCATTTCCTTTCCAATTTCAGGGCATCTGCTCTCTTTGCCAGTTTTTCATCTTCCATTTGTTTTCCACAAGTCGACCCCATGTAGATTTAACAAGATTTAACAAGATTGCCACCTAGAGATTCAACTCTAGATGACAGGTGGACTAGGAAGCCATTTGGCTTATAACGATCCCAACCTATCTATCTAAGTATACCCCGCCCTTCTTAGGTATATGTCGATTTTATTTTTAAATATATTAACACTACTAGCACCTACACAATCAGCTGATAATCTGTTCCATTCGTTTACTGTTCTTTGTGAAAATGAAAATTTTCTAATATCTAGTCTACACTGCTTCTTTGCTAATGTAACTCCATGTCCTCTAGTCCTTCTCTCCCTTGACTGTGAAAAATATTTTCTGTCAATATTTTCATATCCATTCAATATTTTAAACACCTCAATCTGATCTCCCTCAATCTTGGTTTCAGTGTTGTTAAACCACATTCTTTTAGACGCATTTCATAACTAATATTCCTGATTTTTTGTACTTTTTTTCCCCTTTTTTTATTTTTCTGCAATAATTCCTTCTTGCAATATGGCCCCCATGCTTGATCAATATTCTAATAGGCCTACTTTTTTTTACAGCGGTATTATTAGTTCTTTTTTTTTACACTATATTTCCCCTAATTAATCCAAAAATTTTTTTCCCTTGCTCCCCAATTCCACACTCTCTGATACCTCATGTCAGCCTAATAGTTAACCCTAAGCCCTTTTTCCTTTTAAAGGTAGTATTTAGTACAGTATCAATTGTAATTGTGCATCTTCGTTCCCATGTCCTTGTGAAGGCACTTACATTTTCCCAAAAATTAAACACATTTGCCACTTCCCTTTATCAACTTATTAAGATCATCTTGAAAATGCTGTCATCTGCATCACTTTTAATTTTTCCCTAAACACTTTTGGTCGTCCGCAAACTTCAACCCTTGCTTGTTAGCTCCCAAATCAGATAATATATTTTTGAAAAAAATGGCCCCCATACGATTGGGGTCCCCAAAAGTTTGGGAAACCCCCCATCAACTCTACTCTTTGTCTTCTATCAAAAAGCCATTTTTCTACCCAGTTGATCATTCCATTTCTATGCCAGGGCCTTTATTTTAAGAGTAGTCTTTGGTGGGCATTTTGTCAAATTTTTCTAAGTAGATTATATCTACGGCCCCATCTAGCCACTTTGTGACATCTTCAAAAAACTAACATATTTGTTAAACATGACCTCGCTTTTAAAAACCCCTGTTGAGATGGGTTTATCAAATTTTTTTTAAAAGAAAATCAACCAGGTGATCTTTATTAGTCTTTCTAAAGTTTTAAATCACCGATGTTAAACTCACTGGTCTATAGTTTCTATTGTTTCTCGAACCTTTTTTAAAAAAATGGTATATGTTTGCTTTTTCCCTTTAACGGAACTATTCCCCCCTCTAATGACAAATTTAACCTGTTGCAAGCGGTATGCTGATTTGTTCTACAGTTTCCAATAGTAATTTGGGAGGAATCCCATCCACTCCAGGTGATTTATTATCCTTCATATCTCTTATTTTCTAGCTACCATTGTTGGGGTTACAATTTGTTGTCCTAAAAAGTCAAACTCTCTCCCTTTTAACTTAGTCTCAAGTACTGGGATATACTAATATTTCCCTGGGAAACACCGAACTAAAGTATCATTTTGGTTTTTTGCCCTTGAATCCTTTTATTATGTTTCCCTCACTACCTTCTAGAGGACCGACCCCTTTCCCGAACTTTCTGTTACTTCGAACATACGCTAAAACTCTTGCTGCATGTTTTATATTAAAAGCTATTTTTTTTTCGTAGCTTCTCTTTGAATTTCTAATTTCAGTTTTAGCTTGATTAAGTGCTTCTTTATAAATGCTATAGTCTTTTCACTTCCGGTATGTCTATATTCTTCCACATCATTTGCTTGTCTTGATTTTTTTAATGGGTCCTTCGATAAAATTTTTTTCTTTGACCGTTTCCCCTTTTTTTAAGGGGAAAATTTGTCAACGACGCAGTCAATTTCCCCTCTTAAAATTTCCAGCTTCTGTTGCTGTCTTATTCTTCATGTGTTATTCCCGTCTATCTTTGCTAAAAATTCCCTCATGTCCTTATATCTTCCTTTGTGAAAATTTTCCTGTACCTTATTTTCTATTCCGTTCTCCCTTTATTTGATATAAAAGTATCTGGGTTTTGATCACCACCCCAGTGGCTCACTTATCTTGACATTATCAACAAATTCCTTCTGTGAGCTCAATACTATGTCTAACACGTTCTCGCCCCTGGTTGCTTCTAACAGAAAGGAAACTATCTTGTACTAAATTTAAAAACTCTTGATCCTCTCTCCCGGTACTCTGTAGAGATGTCCACTGTATATCCCATGGTTAAAATCCCCCATAATAATACAGTCCCGTTTACTCACTTCTTTGATAGCGTTATGTATTTTTTCATTCCCTTCCATGCTTATGTTTGGACTCCGATACACTAACCCAACAGTTAATGTTGACTTTCCTGTAACTATGTTACTTCTTAAAACTGTCCTTCACTCCAACCTCCACACTATTTTTATCCATTTTTCTCTTATCAGCTCTCTTAACTCCCAAGATTGTTTTACCGGGTTGTTTTTCGCATACCTGGACCTTCTCCGGTTGTTTCTGTGTTAGTGGAATGGTCTCTAGTGCGTTGGAGTATGCCGGAGTAACACACGAGCTGAGCATATTGCCTTCACGTCTACGTGATATGCATCTATCACACCTCACCCTTTCTACTTCCCTCCAAACGTTTGCCCCGGCTGTAATCCTCGTACCAAAGCAATTAATCTGGTGTATTTTGTATTGGTAAAATGCCGATTCGTATCAGGAATTTATCAATTGTAATAAGCAAAGTTACATGTTGTGAAATTACCAACGTCACAACTGCTATGGTAAGGTAGGGATGTTTAGTTATTGTTTCATCACAGTAAGTGACTACATGGTGGTATTTGTCATGGTCTTTTTCAGTAGGTTCGGGAGGGTAGCGGTGAAATGTGGTGGCCGTGTATAGCTGATGTTATGTAGTGGCTTTGGGTTCGTATCTCTTTAATAATGTGACATGTATCTCTTATGTTGTAACTTTGACTTTTGGTGAACTGCCACCTATATTTGTCAGTGAACTTGGTTGTCATGTCGGTATTCATTTTAAGCGAGTTGCGTTTGAATTATATATATATATATATATATATATATATAACACATATATATATATATATATATATATTATATATATATATATATATATTACACACACACATAACATACATATATATATATATATATATATATATATTTTAAAATTATATGTATGTGTGAAATATATATATATATATATATGTATGTGTGTATATATATATATATATATATATATATATATATATATATATATATACATATATAGAGAGGGGTGTGAGAGAGAGGGGAGAGAGAAGAGAGAGTTTACTTGGTTGTCGGTTGCCGGGTGGCCTCCTCCAATGCATAGTCCTGGCTATCCCACTGTCAGCGTATAAGTGATGATGTATGTTATGATTACTAAATCCGTTGACTTAGTGATGTAGTATATAAGCTGAACAGAACAGGACCAATGCCAAATTTCTAAACGAAATTACTAATATATACATATATATATATATATATATATATATATATATATATATATATATATATATATAAAACAATTTCCGTTTAGAACAATTATTTGATGCAATCTGTTGTCATATCGCAAAATCCTTAAAATTCCTTTCTGGCAAAGCACTCTGTATATATATATATATATATATATATATATATATATATATATATATATATATATATATATATATATATATATTTGCGAAAGGTACAGCTATTGCATCAGATAATGTCTGGATTGCATAATCCTATTTGGGATAATAGACCGAAACGATTGCAAATGTCAGGATACTCTCGATTGCAGCTCTTCCTACTTAGAAAGTATAGCCGCTGCTGGGCCTTTTTGACAATATTATCACTATTTAGCTCCCATTTGAGATTATTTTAGATTGTAGAACAAAGAAACTTGAAATATTGGTCGATTTGTCCTGCCATCGGTCAAAAGAGGCGAGAGGGGATAACATAATATGGTTTATACTGAAATGGTTTATACTGAAGTCCATATTGTCTTCGCTGCACGAAATGATAGGTTTGTTCACATAATAACATAATGTTTATGCAAAGATGGATATATGTTATCCGGGCTAGCAGCCTCCTTACTATTTATGAGTTAAAGACAGATTCATCAATGGTGAAAGGAGGGAGGACGAGGGAGATTCGTGACAGTGAAAGGGTTAATAATGTTCTGCTTATCAAAGCGGCTGTAAAGGTAATTCAATTGGTCGGGCAGAGTAGTGTCGGTAGGGGTAGTAATCTTGGGAGACGGTTAAAAGTTGGTTATGGTCCTTCAAATTATGCCAGCTACGTTTTGCTGTGTTTTAGGGTTGTTGGGGGTGGGATTTTCATCAAGCTTGTACCAGTAGTTGGCCTTGCCGGTCGTTATGACCTTTCCTGCAGCATATCTCGCTTTCTTGTATTTATCATTGTAATTGTCTATGTACTCATCTTGTATCGCGTGCAGCTAGTGTTTGATATAACTACAAAACCAAGGTTTGTCATTGGGGTAGCTTGTTAGTATTTTATTTGGAACGCAGTGGCTGTAGCAGAAAGTGACGTAATCGCTGACAGTCTCTGTGTTTTCGTGAATGTCGGTTGTGGCCTGTTTAAAACTCCCCAATATGTGCATTCAAAACAGCCGCGAAGTGTCTCCACCGTATTCACTGACCACAGTTACACAGTTTTTACGTACGTTTTGTTTAGCATACTTCAAGTGTTGTTTGTAGACGCCTTTTGAAGGTTGGTTGTATAACAATAGTCAAATTATAACAATAGTCAAACGTTCTACCATACCTAGTTGCACATGTGACCTGCTGTATGAACTTCGGCATCTCTTTCTTCAGATTGGCCTTACTGAAATCTCCCGTCACAATAACAATCGAGTCTGGGTGAGAATGTTCAACCTGCATGACGAGGTCAAACAGTTTATTCACAGCAGCACCCATGTTAGCGCGGTCAGAATTATGCTTGAACACTGCCTAGGCAAGTAGAGACCGACATATAATTGGGAAAATGTCTATGTCAACAAAGCAGGTTTTTGACAAAATCTTGACATCCGTAGCCCAGCCATCATTTACTAAGATACAAACACACCCTCTGCTGAATCAGAAAGGTGGCGTCAAGCAATGTCTCTGTGAAACGAATAATATCATTAAAACGATAGTTTGTTTGCATGTCACACTCACTCGTGGTATCCCAGAAGTGCAGCAGGACATCCCGATCATATTGGTGCAAGCACAGTGTCCTTCCGACCAAGAAT
>JAODUO010003327.1:0-16195 GCA_025642075.2 Ridgeia piscesae
GTTGTTACTTGGTTTCTTGGTTACTTGGTTGCTTGGTTACTTGGTTCTTTCGTTACTTGGTTGCATGGTTACTTGGTTGCTTGGATACTTGGTTGCTTTTTTCTTGCTTTCTTGGATGCTTGGTTACTTGGTTGCTTTTTTACTAGGTTGCTTTGTTGCTTGGTTAGTTGGTTGCTTTGTTACTTGGTTGCTTGGTTACTTGGTTGCATTGTTACTCGGTTGATTGGTAGCCTGTTTGCTTGGTTGCTTGGTTATTTGGCTGCTTGGTTACTTGGTTAATTGGATGCTTGGTTACTTGGATGCTTGGTTACTTGGTTAATTGGTTCCTTCGTTATTTGGTTACTTTGTTATTTGATTACTTGGCTACTATGTTGCTTGGCTACTTGGTTGCTTGGTTAATTGGTTGCTTGGTTACTTGGTTGCTTTTTTACTTCGTTACTTTGTTGCTTGGTTAGTTGGTTGGTTTGTTACTTGGTTGCTTGGTTACTTGTTTGCATTTTTACTCGGGTGCTTGGTAGCTTGTTTACCATGTTGCTTTGTTACTTGGTTAATTGGTTGCTTGGTTATTTGGCTGCTTGGTTACTTGGTTACTTGGTTACTTGTATGCTTGGTTACTTCTATGCGCGGTTACTTGGTTACTTGGTTCCTTCTTTATTTTGTTACTTGTTAATTTGATTACTTGGCTACTTGGTTGCTTGATTACTTGGTTTCTTGGTTACTTGGTACTTGGTTGCTTGGTCACTTGGTTGCATGGTCGCATTGTTGCTTGGTTATTTGTTTGCTTGGTTACTTGGTTGCTTGTTTACTTGGTTGTTTCGTTACTTGGTTGCTTGGTTACTTGGTTGCTTGGTTATCTGGTTAATAATTTATTGTTTCCTTAGTTACTTGGATTCTTGGTTTTTTTGTTACTTAGTTGCTTGGTTACTTTGTTGCTTGGTTACTTGGTTGCTTGTTTACTTGGTTATTTGGTTGCTTGGTTACTTGATTGCTTTGTTACTTGGTGGTTGATTACTTGGTTGCTTGGTTACTTGCTTACTTCGTTCCATAGTTGCTTGGTTACTTGGATGCTTGGTTACTTGGTTTATTGTTTGTTTGGTTACTTGGTTGCTTGGTTAATTGGATACTTGGTTACTTGGTAGCTTGATTACTTGATTGTTTTGTTACTTGGTTGCTTGATTACATGGTGGTTTGGTTTTTTGGTTGATTGGTTACTTGGTTGATTGGTTACTTGATTACTTGGTTGTTTGAATACTTGATTGCTTGGTTACCTGGTTATTGGTTATTGTTTGCTTGGATACTTGGTTACTTTGTTGCTTCATTACTTGGTTGCTTTGTTCTTGGTTACTTGCTTGCTTGGTTACATGTTTGCTTGGTTAATTGGTTACTTTTTGCTTATTTACTTGTTTGCTTCCTTACTTGGTTACATGGTAACTTCGTTGCATGGATACTTGTTTGCTTGGTTACCAGGTTGCATGGTTTCTTCGTTGATTGGTCACATGGTTGCTTGGTTACTTGTCTGCTTTGTTGCGTGGTTTCTTGGTTACTTAGTTGCTTGGTTTCTTGTTTGCTTCGTTAATTGTTTGCTTGGTTACTTGGTTGTTTGATTACTTGGTTGCTTTGTTACCTGGCTAATTGGTTATTGTTTGCGTGGTTACTTGGTCGCTTCATTTCTTGTTTGCTTGTGTACATGGTTGCTTGATTATTTGGTTGCTTCTTTACTTTGTTGCTTGTTTACTTGGTTACTTGGATACTTGGTGGCTTGTTTGCTTGGTTGCTTGGTTATTTGGCTGCTTAGTTACTTGGTTGCTTGGTTACTTGGTTGCTTGGTTACTTTGTTTCTTAGTTACTTGGTTGCTTTGTTACTTTGTTGCTAAATTACTGGTTGCTTTGTTATTTGCTAGCTTGGTTACTTGGTTGCTTGGTTACTTGGTTGCCTTTTTACTTGGTTGCTTGGTTACTTGGTTAATTGATTGCTTGTTTACTTGGTTACTTGGTAACTTCGTTGCTTGGACACTTGGATGCTTGGTTACTAGGTTGCATGGTTGCTTCGTTACTTGGTTGCTTGGTTGCTTGGTTACTAGGTTGCTTGAATGCGTTGTTGTATGGTTGCTTGGATACTTGAATTCTTGGTTACTAGTTTGATTGGTTAATTGCTTGCTTGGTTACTTGGTTACATGGTTTCGTTGTTCCTTCGTTATTTGATTACTTGGTTAAAGTAAAGAAGCAACAAAGTAACCAAACGGAAACGAGCTGCCAAATGGCCAGGTTACCAGGTAACCGAAGTAACCGAAGTGACTTGGCGGAAGGAACAAGAACAAGGAAGTGACGAGTAATCGAGCGGGCGAAGTGGCGAGCTGACCGTATGACCGCGATCGAGCGGCCTGACAACCCGAGCGTGGCATCGGCCAGGCGTGTGACAATTGACCGAGCAGGCGGCCAGTTGGCCGGGTGACAGCGGCCAGGTGGCCAGTGATCAGATAGACGGGTGACGGGTGTCGATGATCAGGTGATCAGGCGACGATGACCGAGCGAATGGAAGTGACGGGCCGAGCTGACCGGGCGGTCGAAAACGGATGAATTGACCAGACAGACAGATGGCCAGGCGGCCGGGTGACCGAGAACATTGAGTGATGAGGATGACAGTATTGAGTATTGAGACAGACGATAGATGGTTACGGGTATTATGGGCTGGTTGACCGAAGGTGGCCAATTACGATCGGCCGTGGCGACGACGACCAGGGCCGCCAGTGACCGGAGACCGAATGATCGAGCCGGAGGCCGGTGGCCAGTGGAGCGGGTGACCGGAAGGAAGGGACCGAGGTGACGGAGTGACCGGGGCGTAGGTATTGAGGCGTACGGAGTGACGAGGTGACGGCCCGAAGATAGGCCGGAGCGACCCGATGTACCGGGTGACGAACGACGGTGACGAGCTGCCAGGCGCGGGTCGAAGGGGTAAGACCCGAGGTGACCGAGGCGGCCAGTATGACCGACTGGCCGGGCGACGGGGCTGACGGTGAACGGCCGGGTGACCCGAGGCGACCATTGACCGAGCGGCTGGTGTGAAACGGCGCTGTGGCCAGGTGATCGATGACAAGTGACAACGGAGGGACCGATTGACGAGGTGACAGCAGTGACCCGGGCGTCTGATTGACCAGGTGACCGGGGCGACCAGATGGCCAGGCGACTCGCTGTGGGCTGCCCGATCGGCCGGTGTCGACCAGTGGCCGAGCTGACCAACGACCGGTTGACCAGCGATGACACAATGAGGCTGACCAGTAACCGAGCGAGAGCTGGAAGGCGGTAGGTGTCAGGCGACCAGTGGCTGTGCGGCCGAATTGACGGGGCTGACCAGTGGAGCCAGGCGGCCGATTGGCACCGAGCGTTGGCGGCGGTGAAAATCTCAGCCAGTGGGCGTGTGAATGAGCGGCCAGTGCGACGAGACGGCGGGTGACCGAATTGCCGGAGACCAGGGACAGGTTATGAAATGACCTTGTGATCGAAGCGGTAGGTGACAGTCGGCCAGTGACGAGCATGACCGCATGTCAACAAATGACCTATAATAATAAGCGTGGTGTCAAGCAACAGAGTTACCAAGTAACGAAACAATAAACGGCTTGTAACCAGATGACCAAGCACCCCAAAGTAACCAAGCGATACCAAGCTACAAGAAGTAACCAACAACCAGTAACCAAACGGCCGGCTCAGCCAAACGGTAAATGGCCGAGCGGCAGTAACAAAACAACAAGAAGTAAAGGCAACAAGTAACCACAACAGAAAACTGAAGTAACCGAAAATCCAAACAACCATATATATAAGTAACAAAGTAACCGGGTAAGCCAACAAATAACAAAGCAATACGTAACCAAGTAACCAAGAAGCAAATAACTGAAAACAGTAAATGGCAAAAAACCAAAAAGTAACCAGGCAACAAGCCGGCAATATAACGAAGCAACCGTGGCCAACAACAAGCAACCAGGCAAACAAGCAACCAAGTAACCAAGTAACCAAGCAAAAAAATAACGAAGCAACCAAGTAATCAAGCAACCAACTAAACAAGCAAACAAGTAATGAAGCAACCAAGTAACCAAGCAAACAATAACCAATTAACCAGGTAACCAAACAGCCATGTAAACAAACAACCAAGTAACCAATCAACCAAGTAACCAAGCAACCAAGTAACCAAGCAACTATGTAACGAAGCAAACAAGTAACCAAGCAACCAAGTAACCAAGCAACTATGTAACGAAGCAACCAAGTAAACAAGCAACAAAGTAACCAATCAACCAAGTAAAGAAGCAAAAAGTAACCAAGCAAACAAGCTACCAAATAGCCAAGTTACCAAATAACCAAGTAACCAAGCAACCATATAACCACGCAATCAAGCAACCTAGTAACCAAGCAACCAAGCAACCAAGTAACCAAGCAACCAAGTAACCAAGTAACCAAGCAAACAATAACCAATTAACCAGGTAACCCAGCAACCAAGTAACCAAGCAATCAAATAAACAAATAACCAAGTATCCAATCAATCAAGTAATCAAGCAACCAAGTAACCAAGCAAATAAGTAACCAAACCAACAAGCAACCAAGTAATCAAGCAAATAAATAACCAAACAAACAAGTAACCAAGCAACCAAGTAACCAAGCAACCAAGTAATGAAACAACCAAGTAACCAAGTAACCAAACAAACAATAAATAATTTACCAGGTAACCAAACAAACAGGTAACCAAGCAAACAAATAACCAAGTAACCAATCAACCATGTAACCAAGCAACCAAGTACCAAGTAACCAAGAAACCAAGTAATCAAGCAACCAATTAGCCAAGTAATCAAATAAACAAGTAACCAAATAAAGAAGGAACCAAGTAACCAAGTAACCGAGCATAGAAGTAACCAAGCATACAAGTAACCAAGTAACCAAGTAACCAAGCAGCCAAATAACCAAGCAACCAATTAACCAAGTAACAAAGCAACATGGTAAACAAGCTACCAAGCACCCGAGTAAAAATGCAAACAAGTAACCAAGCAACCAAGTAACAAACCAACCAACTAACCAAGCAACAAAGTAACGAAGTAAAAAGCAACCAAGTAACCAAGCAACCAGTTGACCAGGCGGCCAGGTGACCGAGCGGCGCATGGTGACCAGGTGATCGGGTAACAGAGTGACCCAGGTAACCAGGAGGACCGGTTGACCCGGGTGACCCAGGCGTCCGGGTGACCGGGCGTCCAGTTGACCGAGGTGACCAGGCGGCCAGATGACCAGGCGACCAGGCGAGCGGACTGCCGATCAGCCGGTGACAGTGCGACCGAGGTGACGAGCGACCGGGTGACAGAGCGACCGACTGACCGAGCGACAAACGACTGATGAGAAACGGCCGAAGGTGACAGGCGTCCCGGAGAGCAGGAAAAGAGAGGCGACCAGTGTCCGACGACCAGTGACCGTGCGACCAGGTGACGAGGAAGACCAGGCTGACGAGCGACCCGGGTGACCGGAGCCGGGTGACAGAGCGACCAGGTAGACAGGCGGCCAGTTGACGAGCGACCGAGTGACCGGGCGACCCGGTGAGGTATGACCAGGTGACGTGACAGGCGGCCAGGTGACAGGGCGGCCAGATGACAGGCGACCCGAAACCGAGACAAGTTGAGAGCGATCTTGTAAATCGGTTGCTCAGCGACCAATCGACGAGTGACTTGGAAACGACCATGACCATGCGAAGCCTGGTAACCAAGCAACCAGGTATCCAAGCAACGAAGTTACCAAGTAACCAAGTAAGCAAGCAACCTATTAACCAAGTAACCAAGCACCCAAGTAACCAAGCAACCAAGTAACCAAGCAACAAAGTAACCAAGCAACCAAGTAACCAAGCAACGAAGTAACCAAGCAAGCAAATAACAAAGCAACCAAGTAACTAAACAACAAAGTAACCAGGCAACCAAGTAACCAAGCAACCAAGTAGACAAGTAACCAAATAACCAAATAACCATATAACCAAATAACGAAATAAACAAATAACCAAGTAACCAAATAAAGAAGCAACCAAGTAACCAAATAACCACGCAAACAAGCAACCAATTAACCAAGTAACCAAGAAAGCAAATAACCAAGCAACAAAGTAACTAAGCAAAAAAGTAACCAAGCAACCAAGTAACCAAGCAGCCAAATATAACCAAGCAACCAAGTAACCCAGTAACCAAGCAACCAGGCAAACAAGCAACCAAGTAACCAAGTAACCAAGCAAAAAAATAACGAAGCAACCAAGTAATCAAGCAACCAACTAAACAAGCAAACAATTACTTGAACCTATTTGGTTTGGTTACTTATTTGCTTGGTTACTTGGTTGCTTGGTTACTTGATTGATTGGATACTTGGTTACTTGTTTATTTGATTGCTTGGTTACTTGGTTGCTGGGTTACCTGGTTACTTGGTTTCTTGGTTCCTTCGTTATTTGGTTACTTGTTTATTTGGTAACTTGGCTATTTGGTAGCTTGTTTGCATGGTTACTTGGTTACTTAGTTGACTGGTTGCTTGGTTACTTGGTTCTTATTTGCTTGGTTGCTTGGTTGCTTGGTTGTAGTTTGCTTGGTACTTTCAACAGCTGATTAGCAGTTTATTTAGGTGCTTGGTTGCTTGGGTTACTATTTGCTTGTTTACTTGGTTGCTTTGTTACTTGGTTTTCTTCAGTTACTTGGTTGCTTAGTTGATGTCTTTCGTTATGGTTGCTTGATTTGCCTGTTACTTGGTTATGATTACTATTTACTTGTTGCCCAGTTAGTTGGTGGTACATTTAGATTTGCTTGGTTATGTTTGTAGTTACTTGTATTGCAATTCCCTTCGTTATTTGGTTACATGGTTATTTGATTACTTGGCTAATTGGTTGCTGGTTACTTTTGTTCTTAGTTACTTGGTTATTTGTGTAGTTACTTGCTGGTTACTTGATTTAATTTGATGCGATTGCTGGTTACTTGGTTGCTTGGTTGCTTGGTTACTTGATTACTTGGTTATTTGGTTAACTTCAGTTTGCTTGCATTTTGCTTGTTTGCTTGTTTGCATGGTTGCTTGGTTACTTTGTTGCATAGTTACTTGATTCCTTGGTTACTTGTTTGCTTGGTTACTTGGTTGCTTGGTTGCTTGGTTTCTTGGTTGTTTAGTTACTTGGTTTCTTATTTACTTGATTGCTTGGTTACTTGGTTACTTGGTTGGTTTCTTGATTACTTGGTTGCTTTTTTACTTGGTTGCTTGGTTACCTGGTTAATTGGTTATTGTTTGCTTGGATACTTGGTTACTTTGTTGCTTCATTACTTGGTTGCTTTGTTCTTGGTTACTTGGTTGCTTGGTTACATGTTTGCTTGGGTTAATTGGTTACTTTTTGCTTATTTACTTGTTTGCTTCCTTACTTGGTTACATGGTAACTTCGTTGCATGGATACTTGTTTGCTTGGTTACCAGGTTGCATGGTTACTTGGTTGCTTGGTTACTTCGTTGATTGGTCACTTGGTTGCTTGGTTACTTGTCTGCTTTGTTGCGTGGTTTCTTGGTTACTTAGTTGCTTGGTTACTTGTTTGCTTCGTTAATTGTTTGCTTGGTTACTTGGTTGTTTGGTTACTTGGTTGCTTGGTTACCTGGCTAATTGGTTATTGTTTGCGTGGTTACTTGGTTGCTTCATTTCTTGTTTGCTTGTTTACATGGTTGGTTGATTATTTGGTTGCTTCTTTACTTTGTTGCTTGTTTACTTGTTTACTTGGTTACTTGGTGGCTTGTTTGATTGGTTGCTTGGTTACTTGGTTACTTGGTTGGTTGGTTATTTGGCTGCTTGGTTACTTGGTTGCTTGGTTACTTGGTTGCTTGGTTACTTTGTTGCTTGGTTACTTGGTTGCTTGGTTACTTGGTTGCTTGGTTACTTGGTTGCTTGGTTACTTGTTTGCTTCGTTACATAGTTGCTTGGTTACTTGGTTGCTTGGTTACTTGGTTGATTGGTTACTTGGTTGTTTGTTTACATGGCTGTTTGGTTACCTGGTTAATTGGTTATTGTTTGCTTGGTTACTTGGTTGCTTCATTACTTGTTTGCTTGTTTAGTTGGTTGCTTGATTACTTGGTTGCTTCGTTATTTTTTGCTTGGTTACTTGCATTACTTGGTTGCTTGTTTGCCTGGTTGCTTGGTTACTGGGTTACTTGGTTATATTTGGCTGCTTTTTACTTGGTTGCTTGGTTACTTTTTTGCTTAGTTACTTTGTTGCTTGGTTATTTGCTTTCTTGGTTACTTGGTTAATTGGTTGCTTGTTTGCGTGGTTATTTGGTTACTTGGTTGCTTCTTTATTTGGTTACTTGGTTATTTGTTTATTTCGTTATTTGGTTATATGGTTATTTGGTTATTTGGTTACATGTCTACTTGGTTGCTTGGTTACTTGGTTGCCTGGTTACTTTGTTGTTTAGTTACTTGGTTGCTTTGTTATTTGCTTGCTTGGTTACTTGGTTGCTTGGTTACTTGGTTGCTTGGTTACTTGGTTATTTTTGTTGCTTGGTTACTGTTTGTTTGGTTACCTGGTTTATTTTGTTGTTTGGTTACTTGGTTACTTGGTTGTTGTTACTTGGTTGCTTGGTTACTTGGTTGCTTGGTTCTTGTTGTTGGTTATTGTTTGTTGTTACTTGGTTGCTTGTTGTTTGGTTACTTTTTGCTTGGTTACTTGTTCTTGGTTACTTGTTGATTGGTACTTGGTTACTTGTTTATTTGTTGCTTGGTTACTTGTTGCTTGGTTACTTGGTTATTGGTTATTGTTTGCTTGGTTACTTGGTTACTTGGTTGCTTGGTTACTTGGTTGCTTGGTTCTTGGTTCTGGTTCTTGTTGCTGGTTATATGGTTGCTTGGTTACTTGGTTTTGGTTACTTGGTTATTTGTTTACTTGGTTCTTGGTTACTTTGTTCTTGTTATTGGTTATTGGTTTTACTTGTTTGCTTGGTTACTTGGTTGCTTGTTACTTGGTTGTTGGTTACTTGGTTCTTGGTTACTTGGTTGCTTGTTACTGTTGCTTGGTTACTTGGTTGCTTGGTTATTGTTTGTTCTTGTTATTGTTGTTGTTACTTGGTTGCTTGGTTATTGTTTGTTGGTTACTTGGTTGTTTTTGTTTTGGTTTGGTTCTTGTTATTGGTTACTTGGTTATTGTTTTTGGTTATTGGTTACTTGTTATTGTTCTTGGTTCTTTTGGTTGCTTGGTTACTTGGTTCTTGTTATTTTGTTGTTACTGTTGCTTGTTATTGTTGCTTGGTTACTGTGTTGGTTACTTGGTTCTGGTTTTTTGGTTATTGGTTGCTTGTTACTTGGTTGCTTGGTTACTTGGTTGTTCTTGCTTTTTTTGGTACTTGTTGCTTGATCTGTTGTTGGTTTGGTTGCTGTTCGTGGTTGCTTGGTTACTTGGTTGTTGTTCTTGGTTGCTTGTTATTTTTATGGTTCTTGGTTTTTGGTTGCTTGGTTATTTGGTTGTATGGTTCTTGTTGCTTGTTTACTTGGTTGTTGTTACTTGGTTGCTTGGTTACTTGGTTGCTTGGTTATTGGTTGCTTGTTACTTGGTGTTTTCTTGGTTTCTTGGTTCTTGGTTCTTGGTTGCTTGGTTCTTGGTTGTTTGGTTCTTGGTTGCTTGGTTACTTGGTTGCTTTTTCTTGTTCTGTGGTTACTTGGTTGCTTTTACTGTTTTGGTTGGTTGCTTGTTATTGGTTGCTTGGTTACTTGGTTGCTTGTCTGGTTATTGTTGTTGGTTGTTATTGGTTGCTTGGTTACTTGGTTATTGTCTTGGTTCTTGGTTGTTACTTGGTTCTTGTTCTTGTTGTTTTTTTCTTGTACTTGTTGCTTGGTCTTGGTTTTGTTATTGGTTGCTTGGTTCTTGTTTTTTTCTCGTACTTGTTGCTTGGTTGTTGTTGGTTTGTTTTGGTTGCTTGGTTTTGTTATTTGGTGCTTGGTTTTTTTTCTTGTTACTTGGTTATTGGTTCTTGGTTATTGGCTCTTGGTTCTTGGTTTTTTCTTGCTTGGTTACTTTTACTTGGTTCTTGGTTACTTGGTTCTTGTTGTTGGTTTTGTTTTTACTTGGTTTGGTTGCTTGTTACTTGGTTCTGGTTATTGTTTGCTTGGTTCTTGGTTATTGGTTCTTGGTTATTGGTTTTGGTCTTGGTTCTGTTTGTTCTTGGTTATTGTTTGTTTTTGGTTACTTTTGTTGTTTTTACTTGGTTCTTGTTGCTTGGTTTGTTGTTGGTTATTGGTTGCTTGGTTACTTGGTTGTTTGGTTTTGTTTTTTGCTTGGTTATTGGTTGTTGTTACTTGGTTGCTTGGTTACTTGTTTGTTTTATGGTGTTTGGTGCTTGGTTACTGGTTGCTTGGTTTTGGTTATTGGTTGCTTGGTTACTTTGTCTGTCTTGGTTCTTGGTTCTTGGTTACTTGTTGCTTGGTTACTTGGTTTGTTTACTTGGTTACTTGGTTCCTTTTTATGTTGGTTACTTGTTTTTTTTCTTGGTTAATTGGTTCTTGTTCTTGGTTACTTGGTTGCTTGTTACTTGGTTGCTTGGTTACTTGGTTGCTTGGTTACTTGTTTTGTTTTTGCTTGGTTACTTGTCTTGGTTGCTTGTTTTGGTTGCTTGGTTACTTGGTTACTTGGTTAATGTTTTTACTTGGTTCTTGGTTACTTGTTTTCTTGTTCTTGGTTTCTTCTTGGTTACTTGGTTTGTTGTTCTTGGTTTATTGGTTCTTTTTTTTTTGGTTATGTTTATTTTGTTGTTGGTATGTTTGGTACTGTCTTGGTGTGGTTACTGGTTGCTGTTACTTGTTGTGTTATTGGTTGTGTTATAGTTCTTGGTACTTGTTTGGTTTGGTTGCTTGGTTCTGTCTTGTTACTGGTTGTTGTACTGTGTGGTTTTTATGGTGCTTGTTACTTGTTCTTGGTATTGTTGCTTGTACTTGCTTGTTTGTTCTGGTTTTTGTTCTTGGTTTTTTTTTATCTGTTTTGGTATCTGTTTTGTGTTGTTCTGTTCTTTCTGGTTTTGTTTTGGTTTTTTATTGGTTGCTTGGTTACTTGGTTTGGTTATTGGTCTTTTTTGGTTTTTTTTTATGTTGGTTACTTGTCTGTTACTTGGTCTGTTATGGTTTGTATGGTTTTTGCTCTGTCTGGTTATTGGTGCTTTTTTGTGTTTTTGTTTGTTGTTGTTTGTTTTGTTTTATGTCTTTCTTGTCTGTTTTTCTTGTTTTGGTTATTGCTGGTTTTGTTTACTTGTATGTTCTTGTTTGTTATTGTTTTTTTTTTTGTTCTGTAATTGGTTTTGTTCTTGGTTTTTCTTGTACTTGCTTGTATGGTTGTTGTACTTGGTTTGTTTGTCTTTTGGTTGGTTTTTTGTTTTTCTTGGTTTCTTCTTGGTTCTTGGTTTTTTCTTGTTTTTTTGGTTATTTTTGTTTTTGTTTTTTTTGTTTGTTTGTTTTTGTTTTGTATTGTGTTTTTTTTGGTTGTTTCTGTTTGTTTTTGTTGGTTGTTGTTGTTCTTGGTGTTGTTGTTGGTTGTTTTTCTGGTTTTGTTTTTTTATGTTTGTCTTGTTTGGTTTTTTTTGTTGTTTTGTGTTATTTGTTTTGTTTTGGTTCTTGGTTTTGTTGTTGTTTGTTTTGTTGTGTATTGGTTTTTATTTTTGTCTGTTTTTGTTTGTTGTTTGTTTTTGTTTGTCTTGTTCTGTTCTTTTGTTTGTTCTGTTGTTTTCTGTTCTTGTTGGTTTTGTTTGGTTTTTGTGTTTTGTTGTTACTTGTTGTTTTGTTTGTTGTTGTTTCTTGGTTATTTGGTTACTTGGTTCTTCTTGATTGGTTACTTGGTTACTTGTTTATGTTGCTTGGTTACTTGGTTGCTTGGTTACTATGGTTAGTTTGGTTATTGGTTACTTGTTACTTGGTTGCTTGGTTACTTGGTTGCTTGGTTACTGGTTGTTGGGTTTCTTGGTTACTTGGTTGCTTGGTTACTTGTTGCTTGGTTACTTGTTGCTTGGTTACTTGGTTGCTTGGTTACTTTTTGCTTGGTTACTTGGTTGCTTGGTTACTTGTTGCTTGGTTACTTGGTTATGGTTGCTTGTTACTTGGTTGCTTGGTAACTTGGTTGCTTGGTTACTTGGTTGCTTGTTACTATGTTGCTTGGTTAGTTGGTTGCTTGTTACTTGGTTGATTGGTTACTTGGTTTGCTTGTTACAGGTTACTTGGTACTTGGTTACTGTTGCTTGGTTCTTGGTTAATTGGTTGCTTGGTTATTGGTATTGTTACTCTGGTTGCTTGTTACTTGTGCTGGTTACTTGTACTTGTTCTACTTTATTTGTGTTGCTTGGTTATTGATTACTTGGTACTTGGTTGCTTGGTTACTTGGTTTCTTGGTTAATTGGTTGCTTGCTTGGTACTTGGTTGCTTGGTTACTTGGTTTTTGGTTACTTGGTTGCTTGGTTACTTGGTTCTTGATCTTGTTACTTGGTTGCTACTGGTTACTTGGTTGTCTTGGTTACTTGGTTGCTTTTGTTCTTGGTTACTTGGTTGCTTGGTTGCTTGGTTACTTGGTTGCTTTTTTACTTGGTTACTTTGTTGCTTGGTTACTTGGTTGCTTTGTTACTTGGTTGCTTGGTTACTTGGTTGCATTGTTACTTGGTTGATTGGTAGCTGTTTGACTTGGTTGCTTGGTTACTTGGTTGCTTGGTTACTTGGTTAATTGGTTGCTTGGTTACTTGGATGCTTGGTTACTTGGTTAATTGGTTCTTGTTATCTTGGTTACGTTATTGTTATTGATTACTTGGTTACTTGTTACTTGGTTACTTGGATTGCTTGGTTATGGTTACTTGGTTGCTTGGTTACTTGGTTGCTTTTTACTTGGTTGCTTGGTTACTTTTGCTTTTTACTGGTTTCTTGGTTAGTTGGTTGGTTTGTTACTTGGTTGCTTGGTTACTTGTTGCATTTTTACTCGGGTGCTTGGTTTGCTTGGTTTACCATGTTGCTTTGGTTACTTGGTTAATTGGTTGCTTGGTTATTTGGTGCTTGGTTACTTGGTTACTTGGTTACTTGTATGCTTGGTTACTTCTATGCTCGGTTACTTGGTTACTTGGTTCCTTCTTTATTTGGTTACTTGTTTATTTGATTACTTGGCTACTTGGTTGCTTGATTACTTGGTTTCTTGGTTACTTGGTACTTGGTTGCTTGGTTACTTGGTTGCATGGTCGCATTGTTGCTTGGTTATTTGTTTGCTTGGTTACTTGGTTGCTTGGTTACTTGGTTGTTTGGTTACTTGGTTGCTTGGTTACTTGGTTGCTTGGTTATCTGGTTAATAATTTATTGTTTCCTTGGTTACTTGGATTCTTGGTTTTTTTGTTACTTAGTTGCTTGGTTACTTTGTTGCTTGGTTACTTGGTTGCTTGTTTACTTGGTTATTTGGTTGCTTGGTTACTTGATTGCTTTGTTACTTGGTGGTTGATTACTTGGTTGCTTGGTTACTTGCTTACTTCGTTCCATAGTTGCTTGGTTACTTGGATGCTTGGTTACTTGGTTTATTGTTTGTTTGGTTACTTGGTTGCTTGGTTAATTGGATACTTGGTTACTTGGTAGCTTGATTACTTGATTGTTTTGTTACTTGGTTGTTTGATTACATGGTTGTTTGGTTATTTGGTTGATTGGTTACTTGGTTGATTGGTTACTTGATTACTTGGTTGTTTGAATACTTGATTGCTTGGTTACCTGGTTAATTGGTTATTGTTTGCTTGGATACTTGGTTACTTGGTTATTGGTTGCTTATTTACTTATTTGCTTGCTTACTTGGTTACATGGTAACTTCGTTGCATGGATACTTGTTTGCTTGGTTACCAGGTTGCATGTTTACTTGGTTGCTTGGTTACTTCGTTGATTGGTCACTTGGTTGCTTGGTTACTTGTCTGCTTTGTTGCGTGGTTTCTTGGTTACTTAGTTGCTTGGTTACTTGTTTGCTTCGTTAATTGTTTGCTTGGTTACTTGGTTGTTTGGTTACTTGGTTGCTTGGTTACCTGGCTAATTGGTTATTGTTTGCGTGGTTACTTGGTTGCTTCATTTCTTGTTTGCTTGTTTACATGCTTGCTTGATTATTTGGTTGCTTCTTTACTTTGTTGCTTCTTTACTTGGTTACTTGGTGGCTTGTTTGCTTGGTTGCTTGGTTACTTGGTTACTTTGTTGCTTGGTTATTTGGCTGCTTGGTTACTTGGTTGCTTGGTTACTTGGTTGCTTGGTTACTTTGTTGCTTAGTTACTTGGTTACTTGGTTAATTGTTTACTTTGTTGCTAAGTTACTCGGTTGCTTTGTTATTTGCTAGCTCGGTTACTTGGTTGCTTGGTTACTTGGTTGCTTGTTTACTTGGTTGCTTGATTACTTGGTTAATTGATTGCTTGTTTACTTGGTTACTTGGTAACTTCGTTGCTTGGACACTTGGATGCTTGGTTACTAGGTTGCATGGTTGCTTCGTTACTTGGTTGCTTGGTTGCTTGGTTACTAGGTTGCTTGAATGCGTTGTTGTATGGTTGCTTGGATACTTGAATTCCTGGTTACTAGTTTGCTTGGTTAATTGCTTGCTTGGTTACTTGGTTACATGGTTTCTTTGTTCCTTCGTTATTTGGTTACTTGGTTATTGGGTAATTGGTTATTTGGTAGCTTGGTTGCTTGGTTACTTTATTGCTTCGTTACTTGGTTGACTCGTTGCTTGGTTACTTTGTTGCTTGGTTACTTGGTTGCTTTGTTATTTGGTTGCTTGGTTACTTGGTTGCTTCATTCGTAGTTGCTTGGTTACTTGGTTGCTTGATTGATTGATTGATTGGTTACTTGGTTGTTTGGTTACTTGGTTGTTTGGTTACCTGGTTAATTGGTTATTGTTTGCTTGGTTACTTGGTTGCTTCATTACTTGTTTGCTTGTTTAGTTGGTTGCTTTATTATTTGGTTGCTTCGTTATTTTTTTGCTTGGTTACTTGGTTACTTGGTTGCTTGTTTGCCTGGTTGCTTGGTTACTGGGTTACTTGGTTGCTTGTTTATATTTGGTTGCTTGGTTAATTGGTTGCTTGTTTGCTTGGTTATTTGGTTACTTGGTTGCTTCTTTATTTGGTTACTTGGTTATTTGTTTATTTCGTTATTTGGTTATATGCTTATTTGGTTGCTTGGTTACTTGGTTGCTTGGTTACTTTGTTGCTTAGTTACTTGGTTGCTTGGTTATTGTTGTTTTGGTTACTTGGTTGCTTGGTTACTTGGTTGCTTGGTTACCTGGTTGCTTGGTTGCTTGGTTACTTGGTTGCTTGGTTACATGGTTGCTTGGTTACTTGGTTAATTGGTTACTTTTTGCTTGGTTACTTCGATGCTTGGTTGCTTGGTTACTTGTTTGCTTGGTTGCTTGGTTGCTTGGTTGCTTGGTTGCTTGGTTGCTTGGTTGCTTGGTTGCTTGGATGCTTGGTTGCTTGGTTGCTTGGTTGCTTGGTTACTTGGTTGCTTGTTTACTTGTTTGCTTTGTTACTTGGTTTCTTGGTTACTTGGTTGCTTGGTTACTTGGTTCTTTCGTTACTTGGTTGATTGGTTACTTGGGTGCTTGGTTAATTGGTTAGTTTGTTGCTTGGTTAGTTGGTTGCTTTGTTACTTGTTTGCTTGGTTGCTTGTTTGCTTGGTTACTTGGTTACTTGGTTACTTGGTTCCTTCGTTATTTGGTTACATGGTTACTTCGTTGCTTGGTTACTTGGTTGTTTGATTACTTGATTGCTTGGTTACTTGGTTACTTGGTTACTTGGTTGCTTGGTTACTTGATTGCTTGGTTATTTGGTTAATTGGTTGCTTGTTTGCTTGGTTACTTGGTTGCTTAGTTACTTGGTTATTTGCTTGCTTGGTTACTTCGTTGCTTGGTTACTTGGTTGTTTGATTACTTGATTGCTTGGTTACTTGGTTACTTGGTTACTTGGTTACTTGGTTGCTTGTTTACTTGATTGCTTGGTTATTTGGTTAATTGGTTGCTTGTTTGCTTGGTTACTTGATTGCATGGTTGCTTGGTTACTTTGTTGCATAGTTACTTGATTGCTTGGTTACTTGTTTGCTTGGTTACTTGGTTGCTTGGTTGCTTGGTTTCTTGGTTGTTTTGTAACTTGGTTTCTTATTTACTTGCTTGCTTGGTTACTTGGTTACTTGGTAACTTCTTTGCTTGGATACTTTGTTGCTT
>JAODUO010003329.1:0-14682 GCA_025642075.2 Ridgeia piscesae
TTTTATTATGGTGCAGCGGTCTGTGCGACATTCGGGAACTTTTTTCTGTACGATGTTTGTCAATATGCGTGGCGTATAGCATCGATTATATTCAACAATGTTAGTCTATGTCCATTGATTTTAATTCCCAATATGTCAGGCCTGCTGTGTCCGCTCTTATTAAACCCGGGCAGTCGGTTTGCCAGTTGGATGCGCGCTACCCACTACACTACCCGCGCCTCCCGTAATGAATGTTCAACTGTAGGAGCATGTAGTTTGCATGCTACACAAGTGCCTAATTCTTGTCGGAAATGGCACAACATTTATATTCTTGTTCTCATTCACAGTCCACTGTACATGTCGCATACCACTCTTCGATGAGTTGTCAATGTCTTAAGCTTTCCATCTATGCCTATGCAATCAGAAGTTTGGGCAGTATCTAATTTAACATTAGTTTTATTGACCTTCGCAATAATATATACTCTCAACGACAGAAGTTCCGTTTAAATGTTGGCACTCTACTCTCGTCGATATGTAATTCTAAAACGTGTTAGCGGCGACGCCACGAGTGCTGTATGCAGGCTACGCAATCATGCATCTGAAGCATTACATGCCATTCCAAACTTTTTATGAATACACGAAATGCTTGTACGCAACGCAATGAAACAAAAGCTGTTGTTAAATCAAATACATGTCGTCGAAGTGCGTGAGGCGGTGTGATACAAGACATTCGTTCGCACAAAGATTTACTCTGCAATGCGATACTATTTGTAGGGCGTTCGGTTTGTGTAGCTCAATACCAATCGTTATATAATGCGACTATTCCCTGTTAGTTGCTTTGTGGTTTTGTTTTCATACTGAAGTTGCCAAATGTCTGCTATTTCGTTTCAGGTCTTCTGATTTGATTCCGAAGTGTGAACGACAAAAAAACTCTCAGAACACGACGCAAGAGAAGTGGTGCACCCCACGCAAGTCTAGTATATAATCGTGTAGTTGCCTGGGTAGTTTGGAAGAACCTTTGTTTTTTTCGTATGGTGCTTCGTCATGACTGTTATGTCTAGCTTTTGGCGTTACCTGTTTGTCGGCATAGCGCTCATGGTATGGCCAAGGACCTGGCCTGTTGGCAGTTATCACTGTATCGCACGCTATTGATTGCATGGCTATGCGCAATGCCTCAAAAGGAAGCGGATCTCCGTCACTACCTACATACAAGTGTGCATGCCGAGTAATGTGTGTTTGCAATAAATATACGTCTTAAAATATCGATTGATCTCTACACTTGTTTCAGAAGAAGACAAACCAATTGTGTACTCGTGACTTACGCTACAACAAAGCGCCTGGCCTACGGTTGCATTTGCATGCTGCTCCCTAAGCATACTGTTTCCAGTCGAGATCAGAGCGTTGTGATTGGTGTAATGACAGACAGAGAACCAACTGTATTGAGTGGTTGTCTGTTTGCGTGAGAGAATGTGTGTGACATTCGCGCGATTGGTGCTTATGCTTACCAATGTTAAGTTAGTTTCCGCGGTGCGATCTCGGCCCCTTATACAAGTTTCGTTCCATGTGCCTTATTTTAACATCATATTTTGACATTACTTATGTTGGAATCTAATAATTAATGTAGCCAAGTTGTTTGTGTGCAAAACAAACTCGCTTCGCTCACAAGGTGATGTGACTGGCATAGTTGGATGTTTTGCACTTGCTCCAGCCAATTTACTTCTTAATACAATGAGAGCACATTCGATTGAATGCATACAACTGAGAGATATTGCGGCTAGACCCAAAAAGCACCACCTGGAGTGGTTACGAGGAAACTATTCGAAGTCTAAACCATCTTCTTTATATCAGTTCTGATCAATCACATAGCGTGAAAACTAGCTACATCAATCACCTAATTAAAATGTTTCGTTTGTTTTCTCGTCTTTGTGAGAACTGTAACATTAAGACTAATGTCGACTCGCAATTGTTATTATACATGACATCTATGTCAAGTTATATTTAATTCTCCCGGTGATCGGCCTACATTTACAATTACATCAACACGTTATACTGCACCTGTACAAAGTGGCTGTACTCGATAAACACAAGGTTTCACTCACTTTCAAATGACTGACCCGCGTCGCCAGTCTTCACCCAATCGCGCCCGGTCGTCCAGTAATGCTGTCAGATGTCGCCTGCTTTGGACAATGCGTCTCTGAACCTTCATCTGGCGAAGACACCTGAGAAAAAACACAATAAAAAGAGCGTTATAATATGTACAGTGACTAAAGACGTTGACACAAGTAGACTCAATTCTTACACATCCCCACATTCCTTCACCCCACTGGCATCAAAGGCGTAAATCCCACAGCGATGCGGCCGAAATTACATTAAAGAAACTGGCATCTTTTTCCAGCATTCGGCTGCGCGGCGTGGTAATGGCGCGAAACCGGAAGGGACATCCCTACTGTGACGTCACGACAATACGGCAAACGCGCTATTTTCGTTCTGACAACGTCAGATTTCAAGATGGCGACGCCGTTGATATAGGCAAACTGGGGAGGGGGAGGGCGCTTTCTTCCGACTACTCCTTCTTTCTTTCAATGTCTGCCCTTGCACAGGTTCATGTTGTCATCACGTACACGCATAAGACTACAGTTTTATTATGGTGCAGCGGTCTGTGCGACATTCGGGAACTTTTTTTTGTACGATGTTTGTCAATATGCGTGGCGTATAGCATCGATTATATTCAACAATGTTAGTCTATGTCCATTGATTTTAATTCCAAATATGTCAGGCCTGCTGTGTCCGCTCTTATTAAACCCGGGCAGTCGGTTTGCCAGTTGGATGCGCGCTACCCACTACACTACCCGCGCCCCCCTAATGAATGTTAAAATGTAGGAGCATGTAGTTTGCATGCTACACAAGTGCCTAATTCTTGTCGGAAATGGCACAACATTTATATTCTTGTTCTCATTCACAGTCCACTGTACATGTCGCATACCACTCTTCGATGATTTGTCAATGCCCTTAAGCTTTCCATTTATGCCTATGCAATCAGAAGTTTGGGCAGTATCTAATTTAACATTAGTTTTATTGACCTTCGCAATAATATATACTCTCAACGACAGAAGTTCCGTTTAAATGTTGGCACTCTACTCTCGTCGATATGTAATTCTAAAACGTGTTAGCGGCGACGCCACGAGTGCTGTATGCAGGCTACGCAATCATGCATCTGAAGCATTACATGCCATTCCAAACTTTTTATGAATACACGAAATGCTTGTACGCAACGCAATGAAACAAAAGCTGTTGTTAAATCAAATACATGTCGTCGAAGTGCGTGAGGCGGTGTGATACAAGACATTCGTTCGCACAAAGATTTACTCTGCAATGCGATACTATTTGTAGGGCGTTCGGTTTGTGTAGCTCAATACCAATCGTTATATGATGCGACTATTCCCTGTTAGTTGCTTTGTGGTTTCGTTTTCATACTGAAGTTGCCAAATGTCTGCTGTTTGCGTGCGAGAATGTGTGTGACATTCGCGCGATTAGTGCTTATGCTTACCAATGTTAAGTTAGTTTTCGCGGGGCGATCTCGGCCCCTTATACAAGTTTCGTTCCATGTGCCTTATTTTAACATCATATTTTGACATTACTTATGTTGGAATCTAATAATTAATGTAGCCAAGATGTTTGTGTGCAAAACAAACTCGCTTCGCTCACAAGGTGATGTGACTGGCATAGTTGGATGTTTTGCACTTGCTCCAGCATATGTACTTATTAATACAATGAGAGCACATTCGATTGAATGCATACAACTGAGAGATATTGCGGCTAGACCCAAAAAGCACCACCTGGAGTGGTTACGAGGAAACTATTCGAAGTCTAAACCATCTTCTTTATATCAGTTCTGATCAATCACATAGCGTGAAAACTAGCTACATCAATCACCTAATTAAAATGTTTCGTTTGTTTTCTCGTCTTTGTGAGAACTGTAACATTAAGACTAATGTCCACTCGCAATTGTTATTATACATGACATCTATGTCAAGTTATATTTAATTCTCCCGGTGATCGGCCTACATTTACAATTACATCAACACGTTATACTGCACCTGTACAAAGTGGCTGTACTCGATAAACACAAGGTTTCACTCACTTTCAAATGACTGACCCGCGTCGCCAGTCTTCACCCAATCGCGCCCGGTCGTCCAGTAATGCTGTCAGATGTCGCCTGCTTTGGACAATGCGTCTCTGAACCTTCATCTGGCGAAGACACCTGAGAAAAAACACAATAAAAAGAGCGTTATAATATGTACAGTGACTAAAGACGTTGACACAAGTAGACTCAATTCTTACACATCCCCACATTCCTTCACCCCACTGGCATCAAAGGCGTAAATCCCACAGCGATGCGGCCGAGATTACATTAAAGAAACTGGCATCTTTTTCCAGCATTCGGCTGCGCGGCGTGGTAATGGCGCGAAACCGGAAGGGACATCCCTACTGTGACGTCACGACAATACGGCAAACGCGCTATTTTCGTTCTGACAACGTCAGATTTCAAGATGGCGACGCCGTTGATATAGGCAAACTGGGGAGGGGGAGGGCGCTTTCTTCCGACTACTCCTTCTTTCTTTCAATGTCTGCCCTTGCACAGGTTCATGTTGTCATCACGTACACGCATAAGACTACAGTTTTATTATGGTGCAGCGGTCTGTGCGACATTCGGGAACTTTTTCTGTACGATGTTTGTCAATATGCGTGGCGTATAGCATCGATTATATTCAACAATGTTAGTCTATGTCCATTGATTTTAATTCCAAATATGTCAGGCCTGCTGTGTCCGCTCTTATTAAACCCGGGCAGTCGGTTTGCCAGTTGGATGCGCGCTACCCACTACACTACCCGCGCCTCCCGTAATGAATGTTCAACTGTAGGAGCATGTAGTTTGCATGCTACACAAGTGCCTAATTCTTGTCGGAAATGGCACAACATTTATATTCTTGTTCTCATTCACAGTCCACTGTACATGTCGCATACCACTCTTCGATGAGTTGTCAATGTCTTAAGCTTTCCATCTATGCCTATGCAATCAGAAGTTTGGGCAGTATCTAATTTAACATTAGTTTTATTGACCTTCGCAATAATATATACTCTCAACGACAGAAGTTCCGTTTAAATGTTGGCACTCTACTCTCGTCGATATGTAATTCTAAAACGTGTTAGCGGCGACGCCACGAGTGCTGTATGCAGGCTACGCAATCATGCATCTGAAGCATTACATGCCATTCCAAACTTTTTATGAATACACGAAATGCTTGTACGCAACGCAATGAAACAAAAGCTGTTGTTAAATCAAATACATGTCGTCGAAGTGTGTGAGGCGGTGTGATACAAGACATTCGTTCGCATAAAGATTTACTCTGCAATGCGATACTATTTGTAGGGCGTTCGGTTTGTGTAGCTCAATACCAATCGTTATATGATGCGACTATTCCCTGTTAGTTGCTTTGTGGTTTCGTTTTCATACTGAAGTTGCCAAATGTCTGCTGTTTCGTTTCAGGTCTTCTGATTTGATTCCGAAGTGTGAACGACAAAAAACTCTCAGAACACGACGCGAGAGAAGTGGTGCACCCCTCGCAAGTCTAGTATATAATCGTGTAGTTGCCTGGGTAGTTTGGAAGAACCTTTGTTTTTTTTGTATGGTCTTCGTCAGACTGTTATGTCTAGCTTTTGGCGTTACCTGTTTGTCGGCATAGCGCTCATGGTATGGCCAAGGACCTGGCCTGTTGGCAGTTATCACTGTATCGCACGCTATTGATTGCATGGCTATGCGCAATGCCTCAAAAGGAAGCGGATCTCCGTCACTACCTACATACAAGTGTGCTTGCCGAGTAATGTGTGTTTGCAATAAATATTCGTCTTAAAAATCGATTGATCTCTACACTTGTTTCAGAAGAAGACAAACCAATTGTGTACTCGTGACTTACGCTACAACAAAGCGCCTGGCCTACGGTTCATTTGCATGCTGCTCCCTAAGCATACTGTTTCCAGTCGAGATCAGAGCGTTGTGATTGGTGTAATGACAGACAGAGAACCAACTGTATTGAGTGGGTGTCTGTTTGCGTGCGAGAATGTGTGTGACATTCGCGCGATTGGTGCTTATGCTTACCAATGTTAAGTAGTTTCCGCGGTGCGATCTCGGCCCCTTATACAAGTTTCGTTCCATGTGCCTTATTTTAGCATCATATTTTGACATTACTTGTGTTGGAATCTAATAATTAATGTAGCCAAGTTGTATGTGTGCAACAGAAGCTCGCTTCGCTCACAAGGTGATGTGACTGGCATAGTTGGATGTTTTGCACTTGCTCCAGCCAATGTACTTCTTAATACAATGAGAGCACATTCGATTGAATGCATACAACTGAGAGATATTGCGGCTAGACCCAAAAAGCACCACCTGGAGTGGTTACGAGGAAACTATTCGAAGTCTAAACCATCTTCTTTATATCAGTTCTGATCAATCACATAGCGTGAAAACTAGCTACATCAATCACCTAATTAAAATGTTTCGTTTGTTTTCTCGTCTTTGTGAGAACTGTAACATTAAGACTAATGTCCACTCGCAATTGTTATTATACATGACATCTATGTCAAGTTATATTTAATTCTCCCGGTGATCGGCCTACATTTACAATTACATCAACACGTTATACTGCACCTGTACAAAGTGGCTGTACTCGATAAACACAAGGTTTCACTCACTTTCAAATGACTGACCCGCGTCGCCAGTCTTCACCCAATCGCGCCCGGTCGTCCAGTAATGCTGTCAGAAGTCGCCTGCTTTGGACAATGCGTCTCTGAACCTTCATCTGGCGAAGACACCTGAGAAAAAACACAATAAAAAGAGCGTTATAATATGTACAGTGACTAAAGACGTTGACACAAGTAGACTCAATTCTTACACATCCCCACATTCCTTCACCCCACTGGCATCAAAGGCGTAAATCCCACAGCGATGCGGCCGAGATTACATTAAAGAAACTGGCATCTTTTTCCAGCATTCGGCTGCGCGGCGTGGTAATGGCGCGAAACCGGAAGGGACATCCCTACTGTGACGTCACGACAATACGGCAAACGCGCTATTTTCGTTCTGACAACGTCAGATTTCAAGATGGCGACGCCGTTGATATAGGCAAACTGGGGAGGGGGAGGGCGCTTTCTTCCGACTACTCCTTCTTTCTTTCAATGTCTGCCCTTGCACAGGTTCATGTTGTCATCACGTACACGCATAAGACTACAGTTTTATTATGGTGCAGCGGTCTGTGCGACATTCGGGAACTTTTTCTGTACGATGTTTGTCAATATGCGTGGCGTATAGCATCGATTATATTCAACAATGTTAGTCTATGTCCATTGATTTTAATTCCAAATATGTCAGGCCTGCTGTGTCCGCTCTTATTAAACCCGGGCAGTCGGTTTGCCAGTTGGATGCGCGCTACCCACTACACTACCCGCGCCTCCCGTAATGAATGTTCAACTGTAGGAGCATGTAGTTTGCATGCTACACAAGTGCCTAATTCTTGTCGGAAATGGCACAACATTTATATTCTTGTTCTCATTCACAGTCCACTGTACATGTCGCATACCACTCTTCGATGAGTTGTCAATGTCTTAAGCTTTCCATCTATGCCTATGCAATCAGAAGTTTGGGCAGTATCTAATTTAACATTAGTTTTATTGACCTTCGCAATAATATATACTCTCAACGACAGAAGTTCCGTTTAAATGTTGGCACTCTACTCTCGTCGATATGTAATTCTAAAACGTGTTAGCGGCGACGCCACGAGTGCTGTATGCAGGCTACGCAATCATGCATCTGAAGCATTACATGCCATTCCAAACTTTTTATGAATACACGAAATGCTTGTACGCAACGCAATGAAACAAAAGCTGTTGTTAAATCAAATACATGTCGTCGAAGTGCGTGAGGCGGTGTGATACAAGACATTCGTTCGCACAAAGATTTACTCTGCAATGCGATACTATTTGTAGGGCGTTCGGTTTGTGTAGCTCAATACCAATCGTTATATAATGCGACTATTCCCTGTTAGTTGCTTTGTGGTTTTGTTTTCATACTGAAGTTGCCAAATGTCTGCTGTTTCGTTTCAGGTCTTCTGATTTGATTCCGAAGTGTGAACGACAAAAAACTCTCAGAACACGACGCGAGAGAAGTGGTGCACCCCACGCAAGTCTAGTATATAATCGTGTAGTTGCCTGGGTAGTTTGGAAGAACCTTTGTTTTTTTCGTATGGTGCTTCGTCATGACTGTTATGTCTAGCTTTTGGCGTTACCTGTTTGTCGGCATAGCGCTCATGGTATGGCCAAGGACCTGGCCTGTTGGCAGTTATCACTGTATCGCACGCTATTGATTGCATGGCTATGCGCAATGCCTCAAAAGGAAGCGGATCTCCGTCACTACCTACATACAAGTGTGCATGCCGAGTAATGTGTGTTTGCAATAAATATACGTCTTAAAATATCGATTGATCTCTACACTTGTTTCAGAAGAAGACAAACCAATTGTGTACTCGTGACTTACGCTACAACAAAGCGCCTGGCCTACGGTTGCATTTGCATGCTGCTCCCTAAGCATACTGTTTCCAGTCGAGATCAGAGCGTTGTGATTGGTGTAATGACAGACAGAGAACCAACTGTATTGAGTGGGTGTCTGTTTGCGTGCGAGAATGTGTGTGACATTCGCGCGATTGGTGCTTATGCTTACCAATGTTAAGATAGTTTCCGCGGTGCGATCTCGGCCCCTTATACAAGTTTCGTTCCATGTGCCTTATTTTAGCATCATATTTTGACATTACTTGTGTTGGAATCTAATAATTAATGTAGCCAAGTTGTATGTGTGCAACAGAAGCTCGCTTCGCTCACAAGGTGATGTGACTGGCATAGTTGGATGTTTTGCACTTGCTCCAGCCAATTTACTTCTTAATACAATGAGAGCACATTCGATTGAATGCATACAACTGAGAGATATTGCGGCTAGACCCAAAAAGCACCACCTGGAGTGGTTACGAGGAAACTATTCGAAGTCTAAACCATCGTCTTTATATCAGTTCTGATCAATCACATAGCGTGAAAACTAGCTACATCAATCACCTAATTAAAATGTTTCGTTTGTTTTCTCGTCTTTGTGAGAACTGTAACATTAAGACTAATGTCCACTCGCAATTGTTATTATACATGACATCTATGTCAAGTTATATTTAATTCTCCCGGTGATCGGCCTACATTTACAATTACATCAACACGTTATACTGCACCTGTACAAAGTGGCTGTACTCGATAAACACAAGGTTTCACTCACTTTCAAATGACTGACCCGCGTCGCCAGTCTTCACCCAATCGCGCCCGGTCGTCCAGTAATGCTGTCAGAAGTCGCCTGCTTTGGACAATGCGTCTCTGAACCTTCATCTGGCGAAGACACCTGAGAAAAAACACAATAAAAAGAGCGTTATAATATGTACAGTGACTAAAGACGTTGACACAAGTAGACTCAATTCTTACACATCCCCACATTCCTTCACCCCACTGGCATCAAAGGCGTAAATCCCACAGCGATGCGGCCGAAATTACATTAAAGAAACTGGCATCTTTTTCCAGCATTCGGCTGCGCGGCGTGGTAATGGCGCGAAACCGGAAGGGACATCCCTACTGTGACGTCACGACAATACGGCAAACGCGCTATTTTCGTTCTGACAACGTCAGATTTCAAGATGGCGACGCCGTTGATATAGGCAAACTGGGGAGGGGGAGGGCGCTTTCTTCCGACTACTCCTTCTTTCTTTCAATGTCTGCCCTTGCACAGGTTCATGTTGTCATCACGTACACGCATAAGACTACAGTTTTATTATGGTGCAGCGGTCTGTGCGACATTCGGGAACTTTTTCTGTACGATGTTTGTCAATATGCGTGGCGTATAGCATCGATTATATTCAACAATGTTAGTCTATGTCCATTGATTTTAATTCCCAATATGTCAGGCCTGCTGTGTCCGCTCTTATTAAACCCGGGCAGTCGGTTTGCCAGTTGGATGCGCGCTACCCACTACACTACCCGCGCCTCCCGTAATGAATGTTCAAATGTAGGAGCATGTAGTTTGCATGCTACACAAGTGCCTAATTCTTGTCGGAAATGGCACAACATTTATATTCTTGTTCTCATTCACAGTCCACTGTACATGTCGCATACCACTCTTCGATGAGTTGTCAATGTCTTAAGCTTTCCATCTATGCCTATGCAATCAGAAGTTTGGGCAGTATCTAATTTAACATTAGTTTTATTGACCTTCGCAATAATATATACTCTCAACGACAGAAGTTCCGTTTAAATGTTGGCACTCTACTCTCGTCGATATGTAATTCTAAAACGTGTTAGCGGCGACGCCACGAGTGCTGTATGCAGGCTACGCAATCATGCATCTGAAGCATTACATGCCATTCCAAACTTTTTATGAATACACGAAATGCTTGTACGCAACGCAATGAAACAAAAGCTGTTGTTAAATCAAATACATGTCGTCGAAGTGCGTGAGGCGGTGTGATACAAGACATTCGTTCGCACAAAGATTTACTCTGCAATGCGATACTATTTGTAGGGCGTTCGGTTTGTGTAGCTCAATACCAATCGTTATATGATGCGACTATTCCCTGTTAGTTGCTTTGTGGTTTTGTTTTCATACTGAAGTTGCCAAATGTCTGCTGTTTCGTTTCAGGTCTTCTGATTTGATTCCGAAGTGTGAACGACAAAAAACTCTCAGAACACGACGCGAGAGAAGTGGTGCACCCCACGCAAGTCTAGTATATAATCGTGTAGTTGCCTGGGTAGTTTGGAAGAACCTTTTTTTTTTTCGTATGGTGCTTCGTCATGACTGTTATGTCTAGCTTTTGGCGTTACCTGTTTGTCGGCATAGCGCTCATGGTATGGCCAAGGACCTGGCCTGTTGGCAGTTATCACTGTATCGCACGCTATTGATTGCATGGCTATGCGCAATGCCTCAAAAGGAAGCGGATCTCCGTCACTACCTACATACAAGTGTGCATGCCGAGTAATGTGTGTTTGCAATCAATATACGTCTTAAAATATCGATTGATCTCTACACTTGTTTCAGAAGAAGACAAACCAATTGTGTACTCGTGACTTACGCTACAACAAAGCGCCTGGCCTACGGTTGCATTTGCATGCTGCTCCCTAAGCATACTGTTTCCAGTCGAGATCAGAGCGTTGTGATTGGTGTAATGACAGACAGAGAACCAACTGTATTGAGTGGGTGTCTGTTTGCGTGAGAGAATGTGTGTGACATTCGCGCGATTGGTGCTTATGCTTACCAATGTTAAGATAGTTTCCGCGGTGCGATCTCGGCCCCTTATACAAGTTTCGTTCCATGTGCCTTATTTTAACATCATATTTTGACATTACTTATGTTGGAATCTAATAATTAATGTAGCCAAGTTGTCTGTGTGCAAAAGAAACTCGCTTCGCTCACAAGGTGATGTGACTGCCATAGTTGGATGTTTTGCACTTGCTCCAGCCAATTTACTTCTTAATACAATGAGAGCACATTCGATTGAATGCATACAACTGAGAGATATTGCGGCTAGACCCAAAAAGCACCACCTGGAGTGGTTACGAGGAAACTATTCGAAGTCTAAACCATCTTCTTTATATCAGTTCTGATCAATCACATAGCGTGAAAACTAGCTACATCAATCACCTAATTAAAATGTTTCGTTTGTTTTCTCGTCTTTGTGAGAACTGTAACATTAAGACTAATGTCCACTCGCAATTGTTATTATACATGACATCTATGTCAAGTTATATTTAATTCTCCCGGTGATCGGCCTACATTTACAATTACATCAACACGTTATACTGCACCTGTACAAAGTGGCTGTACTCGATAAACACAAGGTTTCACTCACTTTCAAATGACTGACCCGCGTCGCCAGTCTTCACCCAATCGCGCCCGGTCGTCCAGTAATGCTGTCAGAAGTCGCCTGCTTTGGACAATGCGTCTCTGAACCTTCATCTGGCGAAGACACCTGAGAAAAAACACAATAAAAACAGCGTTATAATATGTACAGTGACTAAAGACGTTGACACAAGTAGACTCAATTCTTACACATCCCCACATTCCTTCACCCCACTGGCATCAAAGGCGTAAATCCCACAGCGATGCGGCCGAGATTACATTAAAGAAACTGGCATCTTTTTCCAGCATTCGGCTGCGCGGCGTGGTAATGGCGCGAAACCGGAAGGGACATCCCTACTGTGACGTCACGACAATACGGCAAACGCGCTATTTTCGTTCTGACAACGTCAGATTTCAAGATGGCGACGCCGTTGATATAGGCAAACTGGGGAGGGGGAGGGCGCTTTCTTCCGACTACTCCTTCTTTCTTTCAATGTCTGCCCTTGCACAGGTTCATGTTGTCATCACGTACACGCATAAGACTACAGTTTTATTATGGTGCAGCGGTCTGTGCGACATTCGGGAACTTTTTCTGTACGATGTTTGTCAATATGCGTGGCGTATAGCATCGATTATATTCAACAATGTTAGTCTATGTCCATTGATTTTAATTCCAAATATGTCAGGCCTGCTGTGTCCGCTCTTATTAAACCCGGGCAGTCGGTTTGCCAGTTGGATGCGCGCTACCCACTACACTACCCGCGCCTCCCGTAATGAATGTTCAACTGTAGGAGCATGTAGTTTGCATGCTACACAAGTGCCTAATTCTTGTCGGAAATGGCACAACATTTATATTCTTGTTCTCATTCACAGTCCACTGTACATGTCGCATACCACTCTTCGATGAGTTGTCAATGTCTTAAGCTTTCCATCTATGCCTATGCAATCAGAAGTTTGGGCAGTATCTAATTTAACATTAGTTTTATTGACCTTCGCAATAATATATACTCTCAACGACAGAAGTTCCGTTTAAATGTTGGCACTCTACTCTCGTCGATATGTAATTCTAAAACGTGTTAGCGGCGACGCCACGAGTGCTGTATGCAGGCTACGCAATCATGCATCTGAAGCATTACATGCCATTCCAAACTTTTTATGAATACACGAAATGCTTGTACGCAACGCAATGAAACAAAAGCTGTTGTTAAATCAAATACATGTCGTCGAAGTGTGTGAGGCGGTGTGATACAAGACATTCGTTCGCATAAAGATTTACTCTGCAATGCGATACTATTTGTAGGGCGTTCGGTTTGTGTAGCTCAATACCAATCGTTATATGATGCGACTATTCCCTGTTAGTTGCTTTGTGGTTTCGTTTTCATACTGAAGTTGCCAAATGTCTGCTGTTTCGTTTCAGGTCTTCTGATTTGATTCCGAAGTGTGAACGACAAAAACTCTCAGAACACGACGCGAGAGAAGTGGTGCACCCCTCGCAAGTCTAGTATATAATCGTGTAGTTGCCTGGGTAGTTTGGAAGAACCTTTGTTTTTTTCGTATGGTGCTTCGTCATGACTGTTATGTCTAGCTTTTGGCGTTACCTGTTTGTCGGCATAGCGCTCATGGATGGCCAAGGACCTGGCCTTTTGGGCATTATCACTGTAGCACGCTATTGATTGCATGGCATGGCAATGCCTCAAAAGGAAGCGGATCTCCGTCACTACCTACATACAAGTGTGCTTGCCGAGTAATGTGTGTTTGCAATAAATATTCGTCTTAAAACATCGATTGATCTCTACACTTGTTTCAGAAGAAGACAAACCAATTGTGTACTCGTGACTTACGCTACAACAAAGCGCCTGGCCTACGGTTGCATTTGCATGCTGCTCCCTAAGCATACTGTTTCCAGTCGAGATCAGAGCGTTGTGATTGGTGTAATGACAGACAGAGAACCAACTGTATTGAGTGGGTGTCTGTTTGCGTGCGAGAATGTGTGTGACATTCGCGCGATTGGTGCTTATGCTTACCAATGTTAAGATAGTTTCCGCGGTGCGATCTCGGCCCCTTATACAAGTTTCGTTCCATGTGCCTTATTTTAGCATCATATTTTGACATTACTTGTGTTGGAATCTAATAATTAATGTAGCCAAGTTGTATGTGTGCAACAGAAGGGTTTGCTCACAAGGTGATGTGACTGGCATAGTTGGATGTTTTGCACTTGCTCCAGCCAATGTACTTCTTAATACAATGAGAGCACATTCGATTGAATGCATACAACTGAGAGATATTGCGGCTAGACCCAAAAAGCACCACCTGGAGTGGTTACGAGGAAACTATTCGAAGTCTAAACCATCTTCTTTATATCAGTTCTGATCAATCACATAGCGTGAAAACTAGCTACATCAATCACCTAATTAAAATGTTTCGTTTGTTTTCTCGTCTTTGTGAGAACTGTAACATTAAGACTAATGTCCACTCGCAATTGTTATTATACATGACATCTATGTCAAGTTATATTTAATTCTCCCGGTGATCGGCCTACATTTACAATTACATCAACACGTTATACTGCACCTGTACAAAGTGGCTGTACTCGATAAACACAAGGTTTCACTCACTTTCAAATGACTGACCCGCGTCGCCAGTCTTCACCCAATCGCGCCCGGTCGTCCAGTAATGCTGTCAGAAGTCGCCTGCTTTGGACAATGCGTCTCTGAACCTTCATCTGGCGAAGACAC
>JAODUO010003330.1:0-15605 GCA_025642075.2 Ridgeia piscesae
GCCCCGGCTGTAATCGTCATTGTAACGAAAGCAATTAATCTAGTGGATTTTGCATTGGGAAAATGCCACTTCCTATCGTGAATTAAAAAAAAAGTAATACGCAACGTTACATGTTGTGAAGTTACTGGTTGAAAGCCAACGCCACATCAGCTATGTTAAAATAGGGGTGTTTAATTATTGTTTCATCAGAGTAAGTGACTACATGTTGGTATTTGTCATAGGTTTAGGAGAGTAGCGTGAGGAATATGGTGGCCGGCTATAGGCTGATGCTATGCAGCGCCTTTGGGTTCGTGTCTCTTTAATTGTGTGTCGTTTCTCTCTTAATATCTAAATTCGACGCCTTCTGTGAATGGTTTTGTGGAACTGCCAGCTACATTGGTCAGTGAACATTTGGTTGTCTTCATTTTAAGCGATTGGGTTTGAATTATATATATATATATATACATATATATATATATATATATATATATATATATATATATATATATATATATATATATATATATAGAGTTTGACTGGTTGTCGGGTGGCCCCCTCCAATGCAAAATCCTGGCTACGCCACTATGTTTGATGAACAACATTTGCGCACAACTTCATATGAAGACATTATAAAATAAAGTGGCGTGACTAAATGACTAAGAATGATGTCATCACCTCTTGACGTGATACCTGTCAGTCACTAAAACTGTTCAAAGTTGGCATTGTTGTGGGAATGAGGAGACATACTTAGCATTGAAGTCACACGTACTAAAAATAATAGCGTTGACGTCACCGGACTATCAGCTTGACGGAGAGTCGACAGTTCGTCCAGCACTTACACTACATCGCCCCCGTCAGAGCTGCAAGGCGATCACTGACCAGTGCAGCGAGTTAACATACGACAGATGTAAATATATCTTGCTCGACTATTTGATGACACCTATAATAGCCAGTAGTGATACGTTATACGCTATCTGTTTGCAGCAATAAAGATCCTATGCAGTTTAGAGCGTCTACCCCTGAGTCTGAGACATTGTTTACGAACGTTTTATTTCACGTCGCACATATGTCCACTCCTTGTGATATTGGTAAAGTGCGAGTGTAACTACGGCCAAACAAACACATCGGCGCACTAGTACGCACGCACACTACGAATACATGCACGCACGCACGCACGCACGCACGCACATACGCACGCACATACGTACGCACACACACAGACACACAGACACACACACAGACACACACACAGACACACAGACACACACACACACACACACACACACACAAACACAAACACACACACACACACTTACACACACGCACGCACGCACGCACACACAAACACTCACACATACACATACACATACAAACACACTCATGCACACACTTATACACACACACTCACACACACACACACACACACACACACACACACACACACACACACACACACACACACACACACACACACACACACACACACACACACACACTCACACACACTCATACACACACTCATACACACACTCACACACAGGCACACACATGTTCCAGCATAAACACCCAATTGGAAGAATTCGGGGGTCAACAAATTAAAACATTTAAACTCTCTAAAATGTATTTAAGCCGAAAGGGATATTCCCTTCCCTAATTATTGTGGGACTAACCCTATCTCCAGTCGTCCCCATAAACAATCGCCTAATTACAAACGCTATAAGTTGCCAATCCGTGTCTAAATATTGAGGGGAAAAACTCCTAATATTATAAGGAGAGTTACGCCTAAGTCTACCTTGTCTGGCGCAGAGCATCTTGGGTGTTACGAACGACGAACATAATGTTACCATAGCGACTTGTCATTTTCGTTTCTATAATCAGCTCTGCTTTGACTGTATAACGTTGTGAAACAAACAAACAAACAAACAAACAAACAAACAAACAAACAAACAAACAAACAAACAAACAACATTTATTCGGTTTTCACTTTTATTACTTTACGAAATGGTACATCGAATGACGAAAAAGCACCGTCAGCAAACAGACAGTCATTTACTTTGGATAAAACAATATCCGGCTAAATGACTGACTGTTGAAGACGGCGGGTAAGCCATGGAAGGAATCTGCAAGCCGGCCACCCAACCTCAAACCCCTGTCGGGGAGGAAGATGTCTGATTTTTCAAATGCTTCAACAGCGAAAGGAGTTTACTCTCCTCCCGACCATGGTTACCTAACATAAATTATACAGTGACCCAAACCTGCTAACACTAATATTTAACGTCCGATAATTAGTAATAATGTTCGAGTCTCTAAGGTACACAGCCGCTTCACGAAGTTCGCCAACTTGAACGGTCTCGTCTGCTTCCGTCGAAGATCGCGAACCATCGTTTTCAGCTCAAGTTCCTGTCGCCGTGTAGCACGCGTTGTGGAGCTTGTTGCCCACATCTCGTAAAGTAAGAATAAGACTAATTATAGAGATACTGCAAAGAAGAAGAACTTCGATAAACACATCCTGTCGCGCAAATCCACTTCGGTCTCGTTCTACAAAAACATTAATGGTTGTCACGTACAAACCGGAATTACGTCATCAGCTATTGTAAATGCCTATGCCCACTTCGGAAGGCTGTTCTTAGACGGCGTCGAATTATTAAACATTGGTCTAATATTGTGTATGTTATTTAATCTAGGATACATATTAGACCCTTGATGTGTGGTAATTACTCAGGGCCAGGCGCCAAACCAGTGTTGCTAGGTAAAAAAAAGTCAAGCCCAACGGCCCTCGAAAACTAGCCCATAAAATCCCCACAAATAATTATAAAATGGTACTTTTTAAAAGTTGCTAACGTCACGCCCCACCGACAAAGAGCGAAATGCATTTCAATTACATCATGCAATAAGCATTTATCTAAAGGTAAGTGGATGACTCCATAATTTCTTGCAGTTGAGCGCCACCTACTGTTCTTATGTGAACTGTATACAAATGCCTGTCTATAAAATTAATAGCCGTGGTGTACTTCGTAACGTTGTAGCGTTTACATTTTTCCGGCGTTAAAAACGTTCCGGTTGACGTTTCTGCGCATGCGCGATAGATGTAAAATCATCAACGTGCAGCGAAAAGACAAAGCATTTCTGGTATAAATATTACAGGTTGTTCGTTAGGATGTATATAACGTCTCAGCAAAGTTATTTGTCGCAAATTAACACGAGGCAAACAAGTTTTGAGGCATATTTTGAGAGCAATCATAAATCACGTGACAATAGTGCGACATAATTCGTGACAGTGATTTATAAAAAACGTAATATTTTATTGCATTGAACGACATTTTAAGAAACTCTTCACAGAATCATCACAGGTAAGTTAACGAACAGCTCGTGGCATTTATACCGAAAATACTTTGTTGCTTCGCTGGACAGTGATGATTTTACATTTATCGTTTTTAACGACCGGACAAATGTAAGCGCGACAACGTCATAGAATTCCCCACACATATTGCCCTCTACGTAATCACACGCACGCACGCACGCACGCACGCACGCACGCACGCACGCACGCAGCACGCACGCACGCACGCACGCGCGCGCACGCGCGCGCGCACACACACACACACACACACACACACACACACACACACACACAAACATGCCATACACAGGCAACACGTAATTTCAATTCTGACTTTCACAGATGTGTCCACCTTCACCGATGACATACCGGCATCGAAAAGAGTGTGGATATTAGAAAACGGAGCGGCATTTCTGCGATGGTTTCCGTTTTACCATGCGCACCTAAATCGCCGTGGTGTGCATGCATTTCGCTACGCAACGACAACGACATAACATTTCTTCTCGTCCCCAGTAACTCTCCGAATCCACTCTTAAGACTTAACCGGTCTCCTTTTCCCATTCCGCACACATTTTTCCCCGTACACACTGCACTTGTCCATTATACGCAATGGACTTGAAAACCAACTAGTAAAGTGAATTACACTCAGGGACGTGAAGTTACGTTCGTGATTCCCGCCTTCCGCGTCAATACGTAAGGATTATCGAAGACTTATCACACCGCGTGATGGAAAGGAGAAAACAACTAATGCCAAAGTTGAGGGAAGCACGGTCAAACGGCAAGATCGCGTACCTGGTGTACGATCGTCTCATTGTGAAAGACCGTGTGGACAGATCGTGACTTCCTTCAAGAACAATCAGCGGGTAAAAAAATCACATCAAGCAACGAACTCATTTAATGTCAGTATATAATACCACGCTCAGTGACTGTGACTACGTATTTCCTTTTAATAATGTGAGCGATGATGACAATGTATTTAGCAATAATGCTAGTGCAAACTGTTGTACCAACCTGTATATAGATGTTGGTTCCTCGTTGGATCATAAGTTTGAATCATTTCAGTATACGCATTATAGTACCTGCGATTACGATAAAGATTTAGATCCGGTAAATAACCTTTACAACCGGGTATTGCCATCATGCAAATATTATGATGATCTGCAATTTAACGTGTCAACCAAAAACAATATCAACGGAGTGTTAATAATACATTTTAATGCGCGTAGTCTCAATGCAAATTTTCATAGCATCATACATACTTTGTAAACACTTTTGATATAATTGCAATATCAGAAACTTGGACAGAATCAAATGTAACCACAGAATATGATTTACCACACTATCAGATCTTTCACAAGGCGCGAGATTATAAAAAGGCGGAGGTGTTGCCTTGTATGTAAATGACAGAATTGATTGTACTCCTATTGAAAGCAAATCAGTTGTCGTTGAAAATATGTTTGAATGTGTTACGGTAGAATTGAATATGAGAAAGGTGAAAAATGTAATTGTCAGTTGCATGTATAGAACCCCAGGAGCCAATGTAGGCGCTTTCTGTGAATCCTTAGACAATATGTTTAGTTATATTAAATCAAAAAAGACTATGTATATATGTGGGGATTTCAATATTGATATATTGAAGCATAATACGCACAACTATACAAGGACATTCTTAGATTATATGTACAGTTTTGGACTTTATCCTTTAATAACTAAGCCCAGTAGAATCACCGATATTACTGCTACGCTCATAGATAATATGTTCACGAACGAATTGCAGTTTCAAGTAAATAGTGGCTTATTGATTACGGATATCAGTGGTCATCTACCGGTTTTTGCTATTTGCGGTAATCAATTTGTATGCAGGTGTGCAACTCCTTCACAGTATAGAAGAATTATAAACACCAAAATAAACTTACCTCAATACTTAGATTATCTAAGAAAACATACTACAGTAAATTGTTAGTTGAACACCGTAATAACATAGCTGAAACATGGCAAATTCTGAGAACAATAATTGGCAAACATCTTAAACATTCCAGCTACCCCAATCATTTCATTGTAGAAGGAAGCAAGGTTGATAACAAAACAGTGATAGCTAATGCATTTAATAATATTTTTACAACTATTGGACCTGATTTAGCGAATAACATAATAACACCAACTAAAACATCTATATATGATTACTTAACTTCTAGAAATAAGAAAAGTATGTTTCTTTTACCAATGGTCGAATGTGAAGTCATATCTGTTGTAAACGGTTGTAAAAGCAAAACATCCACTGACTGCGATGACATCGATTTTAGACTCATTAAAAGTGTAATTACATCTATTGTAAAGCCAATAACACATATATTTAACTTATCTTTTAAATCTGGAACTTTTCCTGAAAAAATGAAAATCGCCAAGGTCATACCACATTTTAAGTCGGGAAGCAAAAATTATTTCAATAATTATAGACCTATTTCCCTGCTCCCACAATTATCTAAAATCCTGGAAAAGCTATATAGCAACAGACTAAACACATTTACAAAAACGTACGACATATTGAATCCTTGTCAGTATGGGTTCAAGGAAAGAATTTCCACTACACATGCACTTATAAAAGTAGTGTCTGAAATTACAAATTCCTTAAATAAACGAAAACCCTCTATTGGTGTATTCATCGACCTACAAAAGGCTTTTGATACAGTAGACCATCAACTGTTATATTGCAAATATACCATGTAAATATACATGATTATAACGACAAATTAACATGTGTTGTGTGCACGTATTTATTGGTTGTGTAACAGCATCATTACAATTAAAAATAAAGAATTACCACTTACGTTTTTATGAAAAGTGTTCACAGGGGTAAACACATATAAGTGTTTCACTTCATGTCTACTCCTTTTCAAAACATATTTCTTAATTGTATTTCATTCGTACCACGTGACTTATTATTATTTGTATTTGTATTGCTTGCTTTTTAATGTTGTGTGTTTTGAAATAAATTGAATTGAAGGAAAAAAATTGAATTGAATTAATTAAAAACGAACTAACACATTGGCCTATTTATAGGACTACATGCAGACAGTTGATGAAAAACAATTAGACTCTAATTAATTGTTTTATTGAGAAAGGGCACTGACATATTGTCAATCTGTGTCAGTTGTTGCGGTTTCAGACATCGATGTGAGATATGTCGTCTGTGTTTTATTATCAATTTAATTATTGACTTATTTGAGGTCGCGTTCAGAATTGGCTTACGGTGGCGGCGCATAATTGCGTATAGTTAATTATGTATACTATCATCTAGACAATGCGAGCTATACAGCTATCTGTGGCAACCCCCTTCTCCATCATCACAACTCCCCAGGCTTCATGCCTGGACTACTAGACTATAACAAAAAGCTATACCTGCTGGCTGGCTGAACCTGAGCAGCATCTAAGTTTGGATTACGCCCATCCTCGCAAGCAACTGCTCGTTGCGCTACGTTACTACACGTAGCGCAACAAAGAGAAGAGTTGGTATTCACGTAATGTCACCCTGGCGCGAGAGAATGATTATTACCCTTATTTGTACACAACTGGGTGGCCCAGGCTGGAGTAGGCAATGCCTGTATTCAAAAACATTAGGCGGCTTTGAATTGGTAGATCACAGTATTTATTACGTGAGGAAGAATATGACGGCTCTTAATGTAGCACATGACGTAAAAACCACCACTTTTGAAACTAGCCCAAAAATAGCGGCATATGCCTAAAAAGAAGCCCTAAAAACAGCAACGGCTAATTTTCCCCGCGGAACAGGTCTAAAACTGGCCCAATTCCGTGAGAAAACCGCGGAGTTGGCAACACTGAGCTCAACCTATCAGGGAGACTGGCCGCAGACTTGGGAACTCGGGGAGGGACCCTATATCAGCCCCCCGGCTTATTAGTGATATCGCCACGAATTGTTTTTAATAGAAATCCCTTTTTCTCGTCTTCCAATGTTATGGCGAGGTCTCTCTAGAGGACTCGCTTGACTCACCAGTAGATATTCTGACCAGCTTAGACGATGAAAATGCATCAACCTATTGTAGCCAATATGTTGTGATGGACACTGTCAGTCATGTTAATGTCAATGTTAGCAATAAGAACTCGTGTAAGCACCAACTACTGTGACCATCTTTAAAACGTTTATGAAAACGTATAAATGCAATATTTAATGCAATTAGTATGGACGTAGGAATACCATTAAGATTGCGGTTGTAAGGTAGACAATAACACAAAGTGTGGCACTGGTGTTTCAAAAAAAGTTGCCAAATTAGTCGCGTGGCATGGAACACAACTTGGAATAATCTCTTCTCGGTATAAGTGGTTGGACTGTTTAAACATTAAGAGACCAGCGATCTCGTGAGACTACGAGGAACAACACTGATATAGTGGTACCAGATATGCAAACAATCTTACTCTAATTAGCAATGGATTTACCGCTCAAGAAACTTTTATCTTTTTTCAGTATATTTCGACTGTCTCTCACAGCCTTCTTCAGCGGACTAAATTTCACGGTCGTGTCACATGACTTACATCATGTGACACAAGCTGGAGCATGACCGGCGGGAGTTCTTGTCCAATGTCTCGGTTTAAAGACAGTTTCCACCTGTGTATGTTGATAGCCTCTTTGATTTTTCGCCTGTGCCAGTTCTCTTCAAGGTCTAGGATTTTTACATCCCATATTGAACACTGGTGGCCTGTGTTCAACTTGTGTTCGCCTACTGCCGATAGGGGTTGGCGACACGATAGGTGTTCTTTAATTTTAATTAACACTAGGGGAAACCGTTTTACCACCGGGCTCACGAATTAAAGAACGCTTATCGTGTCGTCAACCCCTTTCGGCAGTAAGCGAGCAGTAAGTTGAGAGTTAAATCACTTACTATTTAACTATGAACTACAACACCGGATAATTACACTCGTTAAGTCACTCGAATTACATGATATACGACTTATGTGTAAATTTTAATGGGATAGGTACATCGTATTCCAGCTGTAAACTAGACACTAGAACAGTTTACTGTTTCAGAATCGTTTGATGCTGTACACAGTTAACGGGGGCGGGGGTGTCTAATCGCCAATGCCGTTGTTTCTGGAGAGAACAGCTCGGAACCCTCAACTGTGATAATTAATCCTACATACTTGAAACTTGTTACTATTTCAAACCTCTGTACGTTTACTTTGATTTCTGTGTTGATGCCTTATATGTTGTTTGTCATCCATTGTGTTATTTTGGCACTGATCTCCATGCCTATCCGGTAGAGACTTTGTTGAGGCACTCAACCTAGTTAACTATTTCTTGTTCTTTTCCTGCTAAGTCGTCGATGTCATCAGCCAAGCGAAGGTTGGTGGTTGTCCCGCCTCCAGGATAAACAGTGTCTTGATTATATTCCAATGCACCGGTCGTGATCCTTTACAGAAATATGTTCAAGAACTCCAACTGCTTCCCCCCCCTCCAATACCAGTCTCCTGTGTTGCCACTGAAGACGATTGCACTGGTCGCCTTGTCATACAGGTGTTGAATGATTCGGACAAGATTGGAGCAAAAGGTATTTTTCAAATTGTCGCCCAAAGGGGGCCGCATGCCAGACCAAAGGCCTTCTTGAAGTATGTGAAGACATAGTACAGGCTTTGGTGATGTTGACGGTGTTTCTCCCAAAGGATTCTGCGGTTGAAAAAGCTGTTCACTTGTTCTCCGTCCTGTTCGAACCCCCGCTCACTCTTTGGCGACGACCTGCCTCGGCCGCGGCTTGAAGTTGATGAATAAGATCTTCAGCGTGACTTTGCTCTGGTGGCTGATGAGGGTGGCAGGTAGTTATGTATTGTGGCACGTACAGCTGTGGGTTGTCTGTTTATGAAGCGTGGTGATCAGTGACTCGGTCCACGGGGTGAACCATTCTCTTGTCTGTCAGATGTTGCTACAAGTTGTTGTACGGGTAATCAAGACATCTCCCTCAGATTGATCCAATTCCGTGGGCAATGTAGACAGCTCAACGGATGGACCTGCTCAGTAAGATGCATGTCTTCACTGTCTGACATCAGGATCAAAAATCGATACTGATTTCATAGCTGTTTAACGACTCCCAGTGAACATTGTAACGGATCTGTGTCGACGAAGAGCTATTAGGCAGTTGTTAATAACTGCGCAGTACACAGCATACGGTTACGTGTCGATATGTCGTTACAGCCGACGGTTTATCGTGCCGACGACCCCGACGTGGAATTGATACGTTTGCGTCTCCAGCGACGTAACTGTACGTCAGCAAATCACGTCGCGGCACCGACTGGCCCGAGCAACTATAAAAGATGGCGTCGCTCGGCTTGACTGAGTATCTTCTGACGTCGGCGCTCTCGTTGCTGAAGACAAAGGTAAGCGTCGGCATTCAGGTATGTACGGAAATATGTGTGTAGGCAAATTGTCATTCGTGCGTGTAGCAGCGACTAGAATAGATGGGATCACTGCAAAACCAGAAGTATGATAAGAGGATTAACAACTGGCCAGTTGCCGGTAGTTGTTCAGCTCGTCCACCGACTTATCATCCGCCAGTCTATTTCCAAACCAACGTGTTCGCCAGTCTGCAAGACTGACTAAATGAACATGCTGCTGTAGGACTATATCTCTGTAAGCATGCTGGAAAGCAAGCAACCATGCAGCAAGTAGCCAAATAATGCAGTATATGTTTCCTTAATCAAACTATTGATCCATAGTTAATTAATATATTATGTGTTAATTACAACAAAGATTTTGCTTAGGTAATTTAAAGGGAACCAAAAAGGAAATATTACGTGCTATGCACGTGAAAGAGCTAATACAAAGCAACCATTCTGAATGGTAATCAAATTTTTAACGTCAGTGGTTTATTAGTAAAATAATTCCAAAGTGGATAATTTTACTGAAATGATCGGCTTTATAGAGGCGTCCATGATGCGCCTCTTCCTGTTGTCTGACCACTCAGCACGCATAACCGGCCTTAAAGTCACGTGTCCGATGAAGTGTGTTAATGCTATCGCCGTTGTAAACACAATGTTGTACGATACGCGAACTTCGAAGAAGGACATCCGTTCGAAGAACGTTGCTTCGAATAGGATGTTTCTCACCGTATATACTGGGTAAAGATCCGCAGAAACGTCGGCGACGTCGAGTTTTGAAGTATGAAGCTGTGCAAACGATATTAGCGCGATATTTAATCACCAACGATAGTCGTCGAAACGGGTTACCGGTCGAATCCTTCCATCGCCGTAGCCAAGTCATCAGAGCGCGCAAGAAGGTTAGTAAATATTATTAAGTCTTCTGTATCTAAGTTATTTAAATTTTGTACCATTAGACACATTGCGATGTCTGTCGTGATGACTTATGTACATACTGATATTGTTCATAAACGTCCACCACAGTTAACGTTCTAGAAGGTATGTACATGGGATCATGGAGCCGCTAACTAGGTCCAAGCGAGTTAGGCCGTCCGATATTGTTATTCATTATTATTAGTTTTATTGTATCCTACTTTGAATGGTATATATCACGTTTGCATGAACAGAGGCATAACAATAATGTAAAGCTACATGACCATAACACTAAAAAACAGCTGAAAGCAAGCCAAATCATAGACGTCATAGTCAATTCGCATGAACGATAATATTATAGGCACTTTGATGTCACTCGCTAAATAAGTTTTCAAAAGTACTGCCTTTCGAGTTTCGTAGCTACGCATGCAGTTCCTATTTTCAGGTTGACCGCTCTGAAAGTGCCAACATGACTGCTATATATTTCAGTAAATATATTATTCAAACATAAAAAATAGCGAATGTTGTTTTCAATCATGTTATTTGTTAAGTGAGAGAACAAATTACAATTTCTGTGTGCTGTATCAATTCAGATACTCATACAACATTGATACTAGGACATGTTACAGGCTTACAGTAAAGGATGAATAATTAGCTATGATGAGACATAACTTATGTACTGTAAAAATCACTTTGCAAATTTTCAATATTGCCTTTATTGGTAGAGTTTCTTGAAATATTGGGGACACACTGAGCAAACAAGATATACTAATATACTAGATGGAACGTGGACTTGTAGATATCCCACAAGATCACTCTATCCAATACAACACTAGATCTTCAGGTAAACACTCAGTAAACATTTGGAACCAGTTTCTTCTCCATCACAATGAGTGGAATTCTCTAACCTCAACCACTGTGTCATGCAAATCACTAATCTAATTCAACAATAATTTAATCCAATAGTTTAGCAAGTAAGTCAGATGTTCCACCATGCACATTGGCGTGATGTCTCATTATGACATTTTGCCAGTTAACAATATACATTGTCATAGATATTCCTGTTCGTTTAATATTTTGAGGTGCAAACGTTGGTGTTTATTGGATAATATAAATTAAAGCACTTCAACATGACACAAACAATGTAGCGATAAATGCTATTGTGGTCATTTTGTGAGAGGAATGTCATAGTGGAGTGAAATGTTTGTAAGACACAGTATTATTTTACCAATTTTACCAAATGTATTCAATACCACGTTTACCAACATTAGGAAATTGCATGACTGAGTTCTGTCAACTGTAGTGCATAAACACTAAGTGATTATGCAATCAGTTATCATACCTTAGTTTATGTAATATGTATCACCACACAAACATACACACATCTCTATTCAATGAAGACAGCAGCTGGGGCAGCATCATCATCTATCTGTCTGTGCAAGCACTGTGCAATAATATGAATGCAGTTCTAGTGCATGCAGCTCAGTATATGTCACTCCTGTCTGCTGTCAAATTAAGATCTTAGTGTGTGTATGTCATCTCCCAGAAATCTTCTGTACTCTATCTATGACCCGTTCCATCATTACAGTCCCATTTGCTTTCTTGGTAAATGTATCTAGCCTAATCCTGTCCTGGTTGTTGATATTGCCACTCCCAACACACTGCACCAAAGTAAAGAACACTGTTCACTATTACACTGTAACATATATGCTGCTTATTTGGCGCACATTGAATGATCTTTTTTCATACAAAAGCATAGTAAATTCAAACAGTCAATATTTAGCTCTACAGCAAGTCCTGTTTATTTATAGAGTTGGAAGCATGGCTCTAGCAAGAACGTCCGGCCATGTCCTAGCGAACCCTGACAACATGGCTCTTTTCTGGTCAAGACGCAAGCAATTGGAGCTGCGGAAGACACTACAGCTGTATGTTTACCTGCAGATCCACCAGCCCATGGCAGACAGAAAGAGTGAATGGTGAATTACATCTTTGTCAGAATTCTGGCCGCTGCCCACAATGACTGTCCATGTCGGAATTGCAGTCCTTGGTACATATATGTCCAAGCTAATGAAACAAGATCTGCTGTTGTCAAGAGTCAGTTGATTTGTTCATAATCAATCCAACTGCTTATTTACAAATCAACTGATAATTTGTAAGGGCAGCAGTCAACAAGTGCTGAGTGTTATCCCATATCTTGTTCTCCGCTGAGAGCACAGAAGTTCCATCTTATGGCTGGTATTACCCAGTTCAAATGGTTATTTGTAATAGAGACATTCCACTGTACATATATTTCAGCTAAAAAACAACTTTATTATTCAGCATGAAGTCGATTTCATAAAGAACATGGGTGGTGATTTTCTTTCTTTATTTAGCCCTCCAGAATTATGCTCCAAAACCTCCCTTTAAATATACCACGCCTATTAAAAGAACAATCAATTTTGACACCACATAGTTAGATAATTAATCTTTACCGTATAGTTCTACTGGTGTGTTCTATTTATATATATATGATTGACACACATCTGTTTCATAGCCGCACAGGTCATGATATGTCAATAATACAAAAAACATGCCACAGTCGCTACTGTTAATATAATAATGTCCAGTATTTGAAAAACAACAATTAATCTGCATTTTTGTCACAGTTGCGGACAATTTAGAAATTGATTCCTGAAAACAGTTTTAAGCTAGGGCGATGGACCGAGCCTGTCACTCTGTGTCAGGCTGAGATAAATCGGAGAGCCATGCCCATGACCCCATGTGATATTTGTTTGAAATTGGGAAACCTCACGTTGTGTATAACATATTTAACAAGATTTAACAAGATTGCCACCTAAAGATTCAACTCTAGATGGCAGGTGGACTAGGAAGCCATTTGGCTTATCGAGAGTCCAACCTATCTATCTAAGTATACCCCGCCCGTCTTAGGTATATGTCGATTTTATTTTAAAATATATTAACACTACTAGCACCTACACAAGCAGCTGATAATCTGTTCCATTCGTTTACTGTTCTTTGTGAAAATGAAAATTTTCTAATATCTAGTCTACACTGCTTCTTTGCTAATGTAACTCCATGTCCTCTAGTCCTTCTCTCTTCCTTGACTGTGAAAAAAATATTTCTGTCAATATTTTCATATCCATTCAATATTTTAAACACCTCAATCTGATCTCCTTCTCAATCTTCTGGTTTCTAGTGTTGTTAAACCACATTCTTTTAGACGCATTTCATAACTAATATTCCTGAGTTTTGGTATCATTTTGGTTACTCTCCTTTGTACTCTTTCTAGCATATCAATATCCTTCTTGCGATATGGCCTCCATGCTTGTATACAATATTCTAAGTGAGGCCTAACTATTGTTTTATACAGTGGTATTATTAGTTCTTTTTCTTTGTACACTATATTTCGCCTAATTAATCCAAGAATTTGGTTTCCCTTCGCTGCTGCAATTCCACACTGCTCTGATACCTTCATGTCAGCACTAATAGTTAACCCTAAGTCCTTTTCCTTTAAGGTAGTATTTAGTACAGTACCACCCATTGTATATTGTGCATCTTCATTCCTATGTCCTGTGTGAAGGCACTTACACTTTCCAAAATTAAACAGCATTTGCCACTTCTCAGACCATTCTATCAACTTATTAAGATCATCCTGAAAATGCTGTCTATCTGCATCACTTTTAATTTTCCTAAACACTTTTGTGTCGTCCGCAAACTTCAACACCTTGCTTGTTATGTCATCACCCAAATCATTGATATATATTAAGAATAAAATAGGTCCCAGTACCCTGCGGTACTCCACTCAAAACCGATTTCCAATTTGAAACCTCCCCATCAACTATTCTCTTTGTCTTCTATCAATAAGCCATTTTTCTATCCAGTTGATATCTCATACCATTTCCTATGCCATGTGCCTTTAGTTTGAGTAATAGTCTTTGGTGTGGCACTTTGTCAAAGGCTTTTTAAAATCCAAATGGGTTATATCACTGGTGATCCTCATCTACCACTTTGTGACATCTTCCAAAAAACAAATATATTTGTTTAAACATGACCTCGCTTTTAAAAACCCATGTTGAGATGGGTTTATCAATTTATTTTTAACAAGAAAATCAACCAGGTGATCTTTAATTAGTCTTTCTAATAGTTTGCAAATCACCGATGTTAAACTCACTGGTCTATAGTTCTCTGACTTGTTTCTCGAACCTTTTTTAAATAATGGTATAATGTTTGCTTCTTTCCATTCTAACGGAACTATTCCCTCCTCTAATGACAAATTGAACACTGTTGCAAGCGGTATGCTGATTTGATCTACAATTTCCAATAGTAATTTGGGAGGAATCCCATCCACTCCAGGTGATTTATTATCCTTCATATCTCTTATTTTCATAGCTACCATTGTTGGAGTTACAATTAGTTGTCCTAAATAGTTAAACTCTCTCCCTTCGAACTTAGTCTCAAGTACTGGTAATATACTAATATCTTCCCTGGTAAACACCGAACTAAAGTACTCATTTAGGTTTTCTGCCATTAAGAATCCCTCTGTTATTATGTTTCCATCACTACCTTCTAGAGGACCGACCTTATCCTGAACTTTCTGTTTATTTTGAACATACGCATAAAAACTCTTGCTGTCATGTTTTATATTAAAAGCAATTTTTGTTCGTGCTTCTCTTTGAATTTCTAATTTCAGCTGTAGCTTGATTAAGTGCTTCTTTATAAATGCTATTGTCTTCTTCACTTCCGGTATGTCTATATGTCTTCCACATCATTTCTTTACTTGATTTTTCTAATGGCTTCTTCGATAAGTGTTTCTTCTTTGACCGTTTCCCCTGTTTTTTCAAGGGGACAAATTTGTCAACGACGCAGTCAATTACACTCTTTAAAATATTTCAGCATTCTGTTGCTGTCTTATTCTTCAGTGTGTTACGTCTATCTTTCTAAATATTTATGTCCTTATATCTTCTTTGTGAAAAATTTCCTGTACCCTTTTTTT
>JAODUO010003331.1:0-13244 GCA_025642075.2 Ridgeia piscesae
AGGGTATTACTAAAAATCTTAAATGGTATCACAGACTGATTATTGCTTGTCGCTTCCCACACATCAGACTAGTGAAATATAGGTAAAGCAAACATTTGGAATTAGTAACCTGTATCTGTTGTCCATGATCATGCACAACGAAACCTTCCTACAGTGTACACTGGCAGGTGGCAATGAGGAAGCATGTTCATTATAAACAGGTTTTTGAAGAAAAAACAGGTGTCTTACCCAGAGATGTGCACTGCAGTGATACCACACTATATTCGTTCGATTCTCTGGTGTCCACCATCAAGTAGTGAAGCCTTCGCATGTATCTAAATGTTTATTCATAACTAATCAGATCACGTGTTCCTACTTGAAATATCATGCTGGAATAAAGTTTTGCATCAACTTGATCACAGAAACCACAGAAACGGAAGGCAGTACCATAAGATTAATTTAAATATATTTTCTGCACTGTAGCACACACGATATCTAGTAATAAATCAGACGTCATAGACCTGCAGCATTTCTCTATAATCCTGTGTAAAGCTGTCTTTGTAGTACACTTAATCCTGTCCTGTTTCACTTGCAACAAACATGCTCAGTGTCGACATGTTGCACAGTTTACTAATCAATGTAACGCAATGGCTAGCATGTTATTAACCTACCAGTGTTGTGACACAAAGAACATTGCTTTAGTTACAGCTGTGATGATGCACAATACAAAAATAATGGATTAGGTTAGTTGACCCATGATTTCATGTTAACACGATAATCACCTACAGAACAAGCACACAGTGAAAATATACAAATAGTACATTAATTTTAATACATCTAGACAATTATTGCTGTTGGAATGTTGAATCAACTGAGCCCAACTCCAAAGCATTCATGATTTGACCTCCATATAATGTTATCAGACATCCTATTAAAACAAAACATGGATATACATGCAAGAAGACTAATTAACGTATGTTTTCTTAAAAATTATACCAATCTTACCCAGTTAATACCCCGCTGAGTGACGATTTTCGGTTCACACAATGCAGAAACAAAGTTCCACACTACCCTAAAACATTTAACAGGAGTACAACATGCAATTTGGACTTCGAATTAACATCAGTGAATGCACACATGATAAATTGTGTTTGCAATTTTTATGTTATTTATTTGTTCATGATTAGGTGCAAATCTTATTTATATCGGAAATGGGGAACAAAAAGGAACCCCCACCCCCCCCTGTTAGGTACTTTTAAAGCTGTGTCTTAAAGCAGTCTTCTAGTTACAGAGCACTCAATCCTTTCAATAGCTCAAATGGATCCTAACAATGCTATTGCTATCCTGGCCGCGATAATACTCACACTACCCAAAATTTTTTTGGGGCAAAAAAATTTTTAAGGGATATTTTCTTCTAAAACCTCTTTTCAAATATTAAAAAATTTTTTTTCCCCTAGTATATATATATCAATCAATGTTTCAAAATAATTTATAGACAATCCGGGTAAGATCACGTTTTCCCATTAGCCAATAACTAAATTATTCTTCGGCTTCAATTCCTTGACGATATCAATCTGTGCCCCTCACGGATCTCATCCAGACTGTATTCCTTGAGCAACTTGCCATTCTCAAACACTGTCACCAGCTGGTCCTACAGAGAGAGAGAGAGAAAGAGGGGGATTGTTTACCATTCATAGGAGTCAACACATCCACTTCTGGTGGGACAGGAACTCGGGAAGTAAGGTTTTTATTCAATGTTGTTGGACAAAATGTTCCACTTTTGTAATGAACAACAACGGCACTATTCACGATAAAACAAAAACATGAGAATATTAAGATAAGATAAGCTTTACTGCCAAGTGTTGTCATTGCAGTTACAATAAACATTGGAATGCATTGTCATGTTGGGTCATCGTACAAGTATGTTCACATGACAATACACTCGCATGCTCCAAATAATTCTGATAAAATATACCATTACATAAAATTAAATACATAAATAAGAACATTCACATACAATAGGTCCGAATAAAAATTGTTCTTTATAACATCAAAAAATAATAGTTGATATGATCTATCATAAAATGTGGAATAAAATAATATATAATAAATTATGTTAAGGTATACACACTAAAAACATATTGAAAGTGGAATATGTGTGCACCACATATTGGAGAAAAATCACTTCTCTTTTGACAGGGTTTGCTAAAGCTGCTACTAAATCCTGGTTTTGATGGATCTGGACCAGCAACTAGATGGAAGGGGATTAAGTAGGTCATGGGCAGGAGGGATGAATCATGAGAGATGAGACTGGCTGATACAATGATTCAAGACGGGGAGGTCTCTGCCATTATTCTGGAAGCAGTTTTTACAACTTTGTTCAATCTGAGCTTTTCCTTCACTGTGAAAATCCAAACCATACTGGGATTGAAAATGTCAGTACACTCTCAATTGCAGCTCTGTAAACGGTGAGCATGTTTCCGTGTGGTTAAACCAAACGATCTAAACCCTTTCTTAGAAAGTAAAGCCGCTCTGCTCTTTTTGACAATAATATAAAAATTTAGCTCCCATTTAAGATTATTAGAGATTGTAGAACCAAGAAACTTGAAATGTTGGATGATTTCAACTGTCCTGCCATCGATCAAAAGAGGCGAGAGGGAGAAATTTTTTTTTCCTAAAATCCAAAATTTTTCAATTTCAATTACTTGATAAGTTTGTTCGCTGAAATTTCAGACTGAAATTTTTGTTCAAAAAAATTCAGATTTGTGTATTCATAAAAATTTTCAAATCTAAAAAAAAAAGGGGATAAACTTTGGGTAAAAAAAGGAAAACCAGTAGACAAAGTAAGTGATGATGATAAGTTGCCACATATGTTCACAACCTGCGGTCTGTTCAATAGAAAATCGAGGATCCACAGACACATGGATTGTGGGACACCGACATTTTGTATCTTCTCAAACAGTTTTGAGGGGATAATTGTATTAAAAGCAGAGCTATAATCAACAAAAATGATCCTAGCGTAAGCATTTGGACTGTTTAGATGTTGGAGAATATAAAACAATCCTAGAGACACAGCGTCGTCAACAGATTTATTTTCACAATATGGTAATCGCTGTATATGGTATGATTAAGGCAAGATGTGCTTGTAATAAAGTATAAATTGAAGTAGATATTTACCACTAAACCATGGAATCAAAGTAATACTTCAAATTTTAAATGTTATTTCACTTATTTATTTGCAATCCATCTGAACCCGAAAGTTTAAAATGTAAACAAATATATCTACTCAATATTGCCAGTGTTTTGAAGCGACATTCAGAGTTGGTCCTTTCTGTCTGGTGTCTAAGCCAGATGAAGTAAAATATCAAACAAGACAGGCTAGTGTATGGCGTACTGTGAACTCACATAATCTAGAGAACTAAATTTTTAAGTCATACTTCAGCAGTTGTGATTACACCACCAACAATCAAAATCAGTTTTAACTGTTCACATGGGCCAGCAAAACAAACAGAAACAGGGTCCAACCTTTTCTGGGTTGCCTTTTCCCTCTTGCACAGTCACAAAGTTGCCATCTTGCAGCTCGAGAGACAAACGACCCTTCTTTGAATTCTTGCCAGGGTCGGTTATTGGTTTCTTGAATACGTTCACCTATAAGAGAAACACAAAATACTGTAAACTCTTTGTGATACACTAGACTGCATAACTAATATTTACATATGACATGAGTAACTACTACGGCATTATTAAAAAAAATTAAAAAAACTTACTTCATAGATTTACGTTTGATTACACCTAAAACATGCATCGAGTTTAATTAATTAATGTATATGAAACACAAAATTACGATTAACATAGATCAAAGTTATAACATACTGCCGTGCTTTGAATGTCTGTAATTAAAAGCTTATGCAATCAATAAGTTTAATAAAATGTTCCTAGTGTTCTGGTCTGTGCTCAAGTGCATCAACACAGCATGGCGTACACCAGTTAGAACATCTGCTCTTCCACTTTGAGTCCTCAATCTGTCATTACATTTCAGTCTGACATTTGGTTCAATCACCATCATTTAATGAATGTTAATGATGTGTGTTTAACCAGAGCTAATATTTCCAAGCTAGGGATCTTCAACATACAGCGCCCTCACACAGCTGGAATCAAAACCATACTAAACAACGAGACGTCCAAGATTGAGCAAGATCTGTGTGCGTCCCACCAGGGGGAAGTGCTTCAGCTCTATGTAATAGCTCTGGTTTAACAAATCACATAAACAAACAGACAATAATGGGATTAATTTTTTTTAAATGTATGTTTCATACTTTCATATGTAATAATTGTAAATGTAAGCACAAAGTTCCTGTTCATATATGTAAATATACGCACAAAGTTCCTGTTCAGAATAATTATCAGTTCCCAGCCCATATCTGTAAATATATTATTAAAAATTAATAATTCAAGAAATCATGCACAAAGTCTCTGTCTATATCTCGCAACATATAAAGACTCCTTGGTCTATACTCTGTAATATATGCAACAGTCTTGTTCATATCTCAGAAGACAGATTGAAGTCCTAGTTCACATATTCAAAATATTTACAAAGTTCCCTGTTCATATCTATAATAAGTTCCTGTTCATATCTCAAAATATAACATAGAAAGTTCCAGCCTGAGACTTAATATGATAGTTCGAGCCTATATCTGTAAATATGCACAGTTCCTGTTCATCTGTAATACGCACAGTTCTCACCTCATATCATAGCCTTACGCTATTGTAATATATGCACAGTCTTGTTCATATCTGTAGTTTATACGCACAAAGTTCCAGTCTATATCTCAAAATATATGGTCAAAGTTCCTGTTCATATCTGTAAATATATATCGTCGCCCATAACTAAAAATATAACTATTCCTGTTCATATCTGTAACATATTCATATCTGTAACATGCTAACATATCTGTAAATATAGTTCCTGTTCTATATCTCAGATATTTATATGGGAAGAATAGGAATCCCTGTGCGTATATTTACAGATAAGAAATAGGAACTTTGTGCAGATATTGTAGATATGAACAGGAACTTTGTGCATATATTTACAGATATGAACAAACTTTGTGCGTATATTTACAGATATGAACAGGAACTTTGTGCATATATTTACAGATATGAACAGGAACTTTGTGCGTATATTTACAGATATGAACAGGAACTTTGTGCGTATATTTACAGATATGAACAGGAACTTTGTGCATATATTTACAGGTATGAACAGGAACTTTGTGCGTATATTTACAGATATGAACAGGAACTTTGTGCATATATTTACAGATATGAACAGGAACTTTGTGCATATATTTACAGATATGAACAGGAACTTTGTGCATATATTTACAGATATGAACAGGAACTTTGTGCGTATATTTACAGATATGAACAGGAACTTTGTGCGTATATTTACAGGTATGAACAGGAACTTTGTGCATATATTTACAGGTATGAACAGGAACTTTGTGCATATATTTATAGATATGAACAGGAACTTTGTGCATATATTTACAGATATGAACAGGAACTTTGTGCGTATATTTACAGATATGAACAGTTGTGCGTATATTTACAGATATGAACAGGAACTTTGTGCGTATATTTACAGATATGAACAGGAACTTTGTGCATATATTTACAGATATGAACAGGAACTTTGGTATATTTACATATATGAACAGGAACTTTGTGCTTACATTTACAATTATTACATATAAAATGTAATACATTTAAAAAAAATTAATCCCATTATTGTCTGTTTGTTTATATTTGTTAAACCAGAGCTATTACATAGAGCTGAAGCACTTCCCCCTGGTGGGACGCACACAGATCTTGCTCAATCTTGGACGTCTCGTTGTTTAGTATGGTTTTGATTCCAGCTGTGTGAGGGCGCTGTATGTTGAAGATCCCTAGCTTGGAAATATTAGCTCTGGTTAAACACACATCATTAACATTCATTAAATGATGGTGATTGAACCAAATGTCAGACTGAAATGTAATGACAGATTGAGGACTCAAAGTGGAAGAGCAGATGTTCTAACTGGTGTACGCCATGCTGTGTTGATGCACTTGAGCACAGACCAGAACACTAGGAACATTTTATTAAACTTATTGATTGCATAAGCTTTTAATTACAGACATTCAAAGCACGGCAGTATGTTATAACTTTGATCTATGTTAATCGTAATTTTGTGTTTCATATACATTAATTAATTAAACTCGATGCATGTTTTAGGTGTAATCAAACGTAAATCTATGAAGTAAGTTTTTTTAATTTTTTTTAATAATGCCGTAGTAGTTACTCATGTCATATGTAAATATTAGTTATGCAGTCTAATGTATCACAAAGAGTTTACAGTATTTTGTGTTTCTCTTATAGGTGAACGTATTCAAGAAACCAATAACCGACCGGGGTTTGGGGGAATGCCCAACTTGTGTTCCTTTTGGGGGTTTGCCTGAAGACAGGGGCTTGTTTAATTTTATTTTTAATTGGGTAAGGGGCCATCTAAATTTTTGGAAAAAAATTTTACTAAATTAAATAATTATACCCATGATCCGGATCCAGTTTTTCCCTTTTGGTAACCCCCCCCTTTTTCCAGCTGAAATATTGTGTTAAAAACTGTTTCCCAGTCAATGACATTGAAGGAAGCATGCAAGGAGTCGCTGGTCATTCTCAAACAGGTGATGGAAGAGAAACTGAATGCCACCAACGTTGAGGTATGTCTTTGCTATTGTAGGGGATCAGTTTCACTTTCATTATCTGTTCTAGAAGCGTCGTTGCTAGGTGTCAGTGCAGGCAAACACATCAGAGGTGGTGAATGTGACATGTTTCATTAAACCACATAAAAATGGACCATGTATGTAACTACACTACAAGAAAATATTTACTGCACTCTGTGCGTGAGATAAAGTGAGGTTTTTGAGCATACCTCATAATAATGATCAGTTTTGAACTATGGCATGTTTTCATAAAATGTATCTTGATTGTTCAATAATCTATAATCTATAATCTACCTATTTGAAAAATGATCACCAATCACACAAGATGGAGATTGATAATTGGTCGGTTGGAAAATTGTCTAAGCAGTCAACGACAAAATTGAGTTTTTGGAAACTTTTCCCGGTTTGTCGATGTTCTCGAGTGGGTTCCAAGGATTTGGGCCTTGGTTTTACATCCGCATTTCGGTTGTTTTTCATGCAGTGGCCACTGTGCCCCTGGGGTGTTAAAGTTTTTAAAAGGAAAGGGTGTCCGCTCTTTATTTCACATGGTGGCAGCTTTTACATTGTGTCTGTGTTACACATTACGCCACGTCAGTGGAACACTTCCACGTCACTGTCAGTTGATGTTACACTTTCACACAGTGTCTGTGTTACACTTCTACACTGTGTTGGTGTTAATTGTTTTTGCATTATGGTGGTGTTACACTTATATATTTTGTATGTGTCACACATCCATATTGTGTTGGTGTTACACTTCCAAATTGTGTAAGTGTTACACATTCATAGTGTGTCAGTGTTACACTTTCATGTTGTGTACAATTATTGTAAACAATTTAATATCACACGTCAAAGAAAAACACATAGCCGTGCCAGTGGCGCATTCAACTACATTGTCAAAGATGACTAAAGAATTTAGACTGTTTCAGTTAAAGGGCTGACCAAACCTTGTAAAGGTGGTCTTACACACTTATTGAATCATATGGCTGTCACCAGTATCTGTAGTTAAGAACATGAAGCAACAATGTTTTCTCTGTTGACGCAGTATGTCTGAGACCTTTGTAAAATAAACTGTATTTGAATTGTGCGTTGCGACTTCAGCAGTTACCAGAGAAACGTAGCTAGAACCAACCAGCTATTTGCAGATTTTAAACAGATCTTGCTTGATTTATTTAAGATGGGGCATTTGAAAAGTATGCTTTAATAATGGAAGTGACATTACCATATTCACATACATGTAACACAAGTAATCTTAAACCCCCGCTAGTTACATCCTGGTGTCATCCTCTGTTACTTTGTCACCCTCCCTTGTTTCTGTAACCTTCCACTTTCCTCCCCACTGTTCCCTCAAAGATGGTTATGACAGATGCTTTTTAATTGGTTTTGAGGTGCATAATTTTTATATTTAATAATGAAAAAAAATTACTTAAAAATATACTTAATAAAAAAAGAATGAAAAAAAAAAATTATGAATGCCCAAAAAAGGCCTTTTGTTTTTTCAGTTGTGGTTGTTTTGGTTTTGGGAATATTACTGTTTTTGCAAACTTTTAACAAACATCATATACGGGAAAAAATGGGGAAAAATTGAAAAAATTTATAAAAATTTAAATACTGATAAGTTTGCTTGCTTGTCTGCCCTTTGTTATTCGTGAAGTTTTTGCACGTGGCTCACAATTACTAGATCTGTATGTGCAGTAAAACCATTTGGATATCATTATCAAAAGTATTTAATTATCTTAAAATTGTTTGCAATGCCACTTAATCCGCATGTGCCAGTCACTGTGGGTGATTACACCAGTATCAACCTTCAGTACCCCTGGCACACCCCTTTGCAAAACAACTCTTAACCTCGGCCAATGAAATTGCTCACATAGAGTGTGTTCAGCCATGTGATATAATTTTGGGTGATGTCAGCAACACCCTGCTTGAGTTGCATCAATGGGTGTGGGTCTTTATTTTGGGGATTCCCAATGGGTTGTTTCAGATTGAGGCAGGCATTTCGCTGTTCTCAGGCTGATGAAGTATGGCAAAGTAAACTGTTATTTTTTACTTCATCTTTCATATATTTGTGGAGACAATCAATATGTAGGCAGGTCAAGTTTGGTTTAGGATACCCTAATGAATAACATTACTTAATTCTTAATTTCACATTGTATAACATCACTACTAGATTAACAAGTTTTACTTGTTTATTTATGTGAGAAAGCAGAAATACTTTTTCAAAGCTCTTAAGTTAATTCCCAATAATTAACGCATGTAGGTGGGGTAACATATTCCTGGGCGTTTTCAAATGTTAAACCCCCAAAAATGCCTGTTGGATTCCTTGAAGCATGGGTATTGGTGTTAGTCAACAATAAAACATTTTTATTAGTTGTATATTTACTAATATGCATTTTAAATATTTTAGTAAAACATCATGCTTCCGTATAACATATGTTAGTAGCAATTTGCACGTGGGTGCAAAATATCATAAAACAAGATGTGAAATAATACCAATACATACAATTGGCAAAGAGTGAATAATAAATGGTCTAGTAACACAAGCAAAAATACTGTTTGGAAAACGTATGATTTCCACGATCTGCTGTGGGAAATACGTAAACGTAAGTTTTAAATGTAAATACGAGCATTATTTCTTAACTGATAGGGGGTATTTTTCTAAAAACTTAAATGGTATCACAACTGATTATTGCTTGTCGCTTCCACACATCAGATATAAATTAGGGAAGAACACATTATGGGAATTAGTAACCTGTATCTGTTGTCCATGAGTCATGCACAACGAAACCTTCCTACAGTGTACACTGGCAGGTGGCAATGAGGAAGCATGTTCATTATAAACAGGTTTTTGAAGAAAAAACAGGTGTCTTACCCAGAGATGTGCACTGCAGTGATACCACACTATATTCGTTCGATTCTCTGGTGTCCACCATCAAGTAGTGAAGCCTTCGCATGTATCTAAATGTTTATTCATAACTAATCAGATCACGTGTTCCTACTTGAAATATCATGCTGGAATAAAGTTTTGCATCAACTTGATCACAGAAACCACAGAAACGGAAGGCAGTACCATAAGATTAATTTAAATATATTTTCTGCACTTGTAGCACACACGATATCTAGTAATAAATCAGACGTCATAGACCTGCAGCATTTCTCTATAATCCTGTGTAAAGCTGTCTTTGTAGTACACTTAATCCTGTCCTGTTTCACTTGCAACAAACATGCTCAGTGTCGACATGTTGCACAGTTTACTAATCAATGTAACGCAATGGCTAGCATGTTATTAACCTACCAGTGTTGTGACACAAAGAACATTGCTTTAGTTACAGCTGTGATGATGCACAATACAAAAATAATGGATTAGGTTAGTTGACCCATGATTTCATGTTAACACGATAATCACCTACGGAACAAGCACACAGTGAAAATATACAAATAGTACATTAATTTTAATACATCTAGACAATTATTGCTGTTGGAATGTTGAATCAACTGAGCCCAACTCCAAAGCATTCATGATTTGACCTCCATATAATGTTATCAGACATCCTATTAAAACAAAACATGGATATACATGCAAGAAGACTAATTAACGTATGTTTTCTTAAAAATTATACCAATCTTACCCAGTTAATACCCCGCTGAGTGACGATTTTCGGTTCACACAATGCAGAAACAAAGTTCCACACTACCCTAAAACATTTAACAGGAGTACAACATGCAATTTGGACTTCGAATTAACATCAGTGAATGCACACATGATAAATTGTGTTTGCAATTTTTATGTTATTTATTTGTTCATGATTAGGTGCAAATCTTATTTATATCGGCAGATCCGTGACAGCCTGCTATACTTGTGACGACACCATAGGACTACTAACCGGCCACCTTTGGGGACAAAGAACCACCACTGTTAGGTACTTTTAAAGCTGTGTCTTAAAGCAGTCTTCTAGTTACAGAGCACTCAATCCTTTCAATAGCTCAAATGGATCCTAACAATGCTATTGCTATCCTGGCCGCGATTATACTCACACTACCCACAATGACTTAATTATAGGATAGTCGTTTCTCAAAACAACATCTTTTCAGAGGACGTATGTTAACATTCTGAAAACTGCTCAGTTTTCAATATATTAAAAATATCTTTTACGCGCCTAGTGATATGAGTCATATGACAGATCAACTGTATGTGCAGAAAGCCTAATCTGCCTACGCGCTACCGCTCTACTACATACAACAATGGTACAGTATCACAGAATTTTGCCACTGTGAGCCAATAAGCTGCAACAGTTCAGTTCTTCGGCTTCAATTCCTTGACGATATCAATCTGTGCCCACTCACGGATCTCATCCAGACTGTATTCCTTGAGCAACTTGCCATTCTCAAACACTGTCACCAGCTGGTCCTACAGAGAGAGAGAGAGAGAAAGAGGGGGATTGTTTACCATTCATAGGAGTCAACACATCCACTTCTGGTGGGACAGGAACTCAGGAAGTAAGGTTTTTATTCAATGTTGTTGGACAAAATGTTCCACTTTTGTAATGAACAACAACGGCACTATTCACGATAAAACAAAAACATGAGAATATTAAGATAAGATAAGCTTTACTGCCAAGTGTTGTCATTGCAGTTACAATACAACATTGGAATGCATTGTCATGTTGGGTCATCGTACAAGTATGTTCACATGACAATACACTCGCATGCTCCAAATAATTCTGATAAAATATACCATTACATTAAAAATTTAAAAACATAAATAAGAACATTCACATACAATAGGTCCGAATAAAAATTTTTTCTTTATAACATCAAAAAATAATAGTTGATATGATCTATCATAAAATGTGGAATAAAATAATATATAATAAATTATGTTAAGGTATACACACTAAAAACATATTGAAAGTGGAATATGTGTGCACCACATATTGGAGAAAAATCACTTCTCTTTTGACAGGGTTTGTCTACTAAGCTGCTACTAAATCCTGGTTTTGATGGATCTGGACCAGCAACTAGATGGAAGGGGATTAAGTAGGTCATGGGCAGGACGGGATGAATCATGAGAGATGAGACTGGCTGATACAATGATTCAAGACTGGGGAGGTCTCTGCCATTATTCTGGAAGCAGTTTTTACAACTTTGTTCAATCTGAGCTTTTCCTTCACTGTGACATATCCAAACCATACTGGGATTGAAAATGTCAGTACACTCTCAATTGCAGCTCTGTAAACGGTGAGCATGATCCGTGTGGTTAAACCAAACGATCTCAACTTTCTTAGAAAGTATAGCCGCTACTGCTGCTTTTTGACAATAATATAAAATTTAGCTCCCATTTAAGATTATTAGAGATTGTAGAACCAAGAAACTTGAAATGTTGGGGTGATTTCAACTGTCCTGCCATCGATCAAAAGAGGTGAGAGGGGAGAAGATTTCTTTCTTCTAAAATCCACAATATTTCTTTTGTTTTGTTTACATTGAGCTCCAGATTATTTTCGCTACACCAACTGATAAGTTTGTTCACTGGTCATGATATTCAGATTCATCAAGCAATGTAGTATCAAAAATTCAGTATTTGTGTATTTCATGACAAGATACACAATCATATATAAAAAGGGAGTATAACATTGGTGAAAGAACACAGCGATGATAAGTTGCCGCCTATTTTCACAACCTGCGGTCTGTTCAATAGAAAATCGAGGATCCACAGACACATGGATTGTGGGACACCGACATTTTGTATCTTCTCAAACAGTTTTGAGGGGATAATTGTATTAAAAGCAGAGCTATAATCAACAAAAATGATCCTAGCGTAAGCATTTGGACTGTTTAGATGTTGGAGAATATAAAACAATCCTAGAGACACAGCGTCGTCAACAGATTTATTTTCACAATATGGTAATCGCTGTATATGGTATGATTAAGGCAAGATGTGCTTGTAATAAAGTATAAATTGAAGTAGATATTTACCACTAAACCATGGAATCAAAGTAATACTTCAAATTTTAAATGTTATTTCACTTATTTATTTGCAATCCATCTGAACCCGAAAGTTTAAAATGTAAACAAATATATCTACTCAATATTGCCAGTGTTTTGAAAGCGACATTCAGAGTTGGTCCTTTCTGTCTGGTGTCTAAGCCAGATGAAGTAAAATATCAAACAAGACAGGCTAGTGTATGGCGTACTGTGAACTCACATAATCTAGAGAACTAAATTTTTAAGTCATACTTCAGCAGTTGTGATTACACCACCAACAATCAAAATCAGTTTTAACTGTTCACATGGGCCAGCAAAACAAACAGAAACAGGGTCCAACCTTTTCTGGGTTGCCTTTTCCCTCTTGCACAGTCACAAAGTTGCCATCTTGCAGCTCGAGAGACAAACGACCCTTCTTTGAATTCTTGCCAGGGTCGGTTATTGGTTTCTTGAATACGTTCACCTATAAGAGAAACACAAAATACTGTAAACTCTTTGTGATACATTTGACTGCATAACTAATATTT
>JAODUO010003332.1:0-13385 GCA_025642075.2 Ridgeia piscesae
ATGGCATGTACAATAGCCAAAATTGGTTGTGTCCTTTGCAGTGCTGTAAATGGTTCCATGGATCTGCTGTCTGATCCATGCTTGCACTCCACGACGCACGCCAGCCATGTTGGCAGCACCATCATATCCTTGACTCCGTATCATTGCTACCACAACCCCATATCCTTCATGGACATTTGTAAACGTTGTAGCTGGGTCTAGGGCGTCACCAGTTGTGCTCCCAGCTTCAACAAAACAGTCAGCTTCATCAACAACTAGACTATAATTATATGCTCATCATGAACATACTTTGATACATGTTGGCTTAAACAAAACCTTTCCATTTTCACCTATAGTTTACTCGTGAAGCTTTAAGATATTAATGCTGCCACGTCTAGAGTTCTGTTGCGGTGCATGCTTCTAATCTTATAATTTTAGCCTATGGACGTTAAAACATTGATAAATTGTTTCTGAGTTAGTGGGTTTATATTTGCCCGGCTGCTGCATTGCCCTGATAGCCGTCAGGCAGCGACAGCTGTATGTTTCGGAAAACTAAAATTAATATAATGTTATCAAAATGTTTATAAATTGTTACAAGTGAATGATGACCTTTTCGTTGCCAAAGGCTATGAATATATCTGGGCATTCTCTGGCTACCTTTGAAGTGGGCATTCTGCGGTTGCCTTATTGATGCGAAAGTCTAAAATTATAAGATTAGAAGCATGCACCGCAACAGAACTCTAGACGTGGCGGCATTAATATCTTAAAGCTTCACGAGTAAACTATAGGTGAAAATGGAAAGGTTTTGTTTAAGCCAACATGTATCAAAGTATGTTCATGATGAGCTTTCTATGTTGATCCACTACTTCTTCTACGCCTTTACCGTAGCATAATTGAGCCTCTCTTAACCTACTGCAGCATTTGTTACTACCCTGCTCTTTCTGTGAAAAAACGTAACAGGCTTCTGAAAATCTCACGTGTTTCTGCCAAGATCATTGGTTTACCTACACCAAAGCTCACCGAAATAATCGACCATGCAATTTTGAAGAAAGCTTGTGCTGTCGCTACTGAGTCTGATCACCCGCTCCCAAAGTTTTCCCAAAACCCCCGAAAGGAGATACCTTGTATAAAATGTAAAACATGTCGCTATAGCAGGAGTTTTGTGCCGGTGGCCATTAGAATTTGAATGCTAAATGAGTCGTATTGATGTCACCCGGTTGAATTGTTCTTGAGTGTATACATCTGGAAATTCATTTTTAATTTTTAAACCCCCCTAATTTTAGATTTGGATCATGAGTTGTAAAATGCATATCCTTTTTAAGGACAATAAAGTAAAGTGAAAGTGAAAGTCCATGCATATGGCTAGCTACGCCCCTGAATATAATTAGTACCCAGGGTACATTGTAACGCCCTAGATTTTTGACCTGGTTTTATTATAGAAAGGTTTTGGTGTAAGGGTGTGGTGTATGTGTGTGTGTGCTTGTGCGTGCATGCGTGTGTGCGTGTCTGAGTACATGTGTATGTGTGTGTGCTTGTGCATGCATGGCGTGTGTGTGTGTGTGTGTGTGGTGGTGGTGGTGGTGGTGGTGGTGGTGGTGGTGGTGGTGTGTGTGAGTGTGTTAATCATATAAATAATGCCCAGGCAAGTTCATAGCTGGGGGCCATGCCTAAGAAAATTTCATCATTTATCAATAAATGAAGCTGCCCTTGTGGTAGCTGGTTGTTCACTCGCAACAATATATCAATGTTTTAATGACTTGGGGTTCAGCAGTTACCCGAGGTATTGGGTGTGTGTATGCATACATGTGGGTGAGGTTTTGAAACATTAAAATGCACTATATATTTTTTGCTAGGTTCGTTACGTAACTACCCCGGTAGATGCAGTGTAGTTCTTAACAAATATATGTCACATTGTCATACATCTTACCCACCTTTTAGCATACTCAGACTTTTGGCTATACTTTGGTAGCACACGTAAAGATAACTAATAGTTTACCTGTGGTTGCCGCAGCGTCAAGTTAATCAAATCCTACACTCCTTCGTACAGAAGTATGTTAATATTGGTGTGATATCACAACATTATCAACCAGTACGTGGCATTAGTGGCAAAGTTAGACAGGAATGTCTTGAGTTGATCTGCGTACCTCGACTGAATAGTGAGACAAATCAGAAGAATTGGACAGGTACTGATGGTCAGTTGTTATTGTGACAGGTCGGTGTTGTCCAGCCATCAATTTGATGTCCCAGACCGGATCACTGGCAGAGATGGCCTTGGTCAGCTCAACCCTGACCGCTGTTGGAACTTTGTGGAGGTAATCAGCCATGCGGAACCAACCACACGGAATCGGCCATGTGGAACACACCCGGTTTAAGATAATAAATTGTGTAACAGTAATGACAGCAACCTTGGTTTTTTGACCTGTCTTGTAAACCAGTAAAAAGAATGTTTAGTTTCACTCACTGATACATTGAAATGCAACTTATGTCATTCGGGGAGACCTCAGTCTGGGATGTTAAAAAAAAAATTTTCCATGGTACTAATTAAATACAAACTAATTATGAAATACTGACAATAATTTAGTTGCAATAAAATTTACTAAGTTCAAGGTGAACACCAGGAATGTTGTATACTTGTTGGTGTACAGAGCAATTAGTGGTTGCATTGTAAGTAATGAAATATCAAACATTCTGCATGCACATATTCATTGTGTTGAGTTGGTAATGTTACTTAGCACAACTATTTCAAATGTTATGTTACCCAAAAATTATTTTAGCTTATGTCTTCCAGAATGCAGGACTGTCACATTTGTCTGTGACTATATGTGTAATAGATTACTAAAATAATTCTGTGAATATATATCTACAAATTGATGTTGTTATTTACAGATAGATGTCACCTTACAAGAATTACAAGAAGCCAGGTAATGGTAGTTTAACATGTTTCAGACTGGAGAATATTTCAGTATACACTGTATTCAGTTCAATGGTGGTTGGGAGATACTCCCCATTAATGGCTATCCCCCGGGGGAAAGAGTAGGATTCCTCCTGAAATCAATATTCTCTTCCATTTCAAGGACATTCAAATCAAGAAAATAAGAGGAATAATGCTCACAAAATTCCCACATAACTCACACATTTGGACAGAGAAGGATAGTCAAAAAATAGCTATATTGTTGCTGTATTTGATTAAAATGTGAATAAACAGGAATTTCCCTAGAAGATTATGTGTGAGTTCACAGCATGTTGACAAATTTACTCATTGTGGCAGAATGGTGTTGTTTTCTTATTTCATCTTTTTTCTTTAATAAATACATTATTTTTGATTTTGCACTCAGGTCAAGCCATGTTCGTCACCTAATATATCCACTCCAGACAATTCTTGACGACAGCATCGGTTGCGCCATCTGGTTCGCAGCACGTGGACGAGGTCTTGTTACCGAGGCAACAGGCAAAAGGGTGGAATATGTGTCAACCGCAAGGGTGAGATCAGCTTCACAATTTAATAGTACTAAAATAGTACTTTTATTTAGCAATTGTTTATATTAGTTTACAGAGGATGTTGACAATAGTACAGCATATTAATTGTAATATCATGGATACAGTGTATAATTATATATCTTTTTTATGTAATTGTGGTGGTCATGTAAATATAATAATTAAAGATAACGATCTTGATGTAATAGCAGCTAGAATAAGGACTCATCACTCGGAGATCACGTTAATGTCGATCCCGTCTCAATTTGGGACGTAAAAGAACCAAAAAAGGATGACCAGCACGCTGGCAGTGACCACAACAACCTGACTACTGAATGATCCCTAAGACCATGATATTGTAACCACAATAATTATATACAGACTAGTTAATTAAAGGTATGTTACCGAGTGCTGGAAACAACTAGACATAGAACTAAAATAAGACGGTACGAATATGAAACACCTCTAGTAAATGTTAACATCGGTAAGTTTGATTAAAGGGAGGTTGCCTGTTTGGGTAATTGTTATAAATTATTATAGTACATGCCTGTAGCGGGTATTTCACTAAATCAGTTGTACTTCAGCAAACTTTGAATGTATCTATTTTTTGCGTTTAATGTCTCTGAAATAAGTGCGAATTACATGTAATATAGGTTATTTATTTAGTATTTGGATGTGCTTACAATTAGAACATTTCAGCGCTGCAACTTTCAAGTTGTGAACTCAGTTTTGATACTGCTAAATGCTAAGAAACAGGCAATGCACAACGCTGTATCTTTCAACATATTCATAGCTTTTAACGTGTTCATAGCAGTACTAACAACGTTTCTTTAAAAGTGTCGGCGGTGAATTCTACCAGACACCAGAAGATGACTCGGCAGTTTAGTAAATGAAACTACATGTATTATCACAGATAGCCATCTTTCAAAACCGCTGTGCCATTGTGCCAGTGTCGCCCCCTCGTCATACAAACACTGGACAGACAATATGCCCTTGTTCTACTGGGACTGCCCCTTGCAGAGGGACTGTCCCATTTCCTTGTTCCAGCCAGACCACATTTCGGCTTCTAAGAAATATTTAATTATTTCCTCTCACTTCCTGTTTGTGGCCAGGTCGCTGCTTTCATTGGACTTAAGAAGCCTCGGTGCTAGGACATTTCAGTCATCAAGAAATCGCATGTGGAAGTTGGGACCACAGCTGCGAGTTGTCACATTTGGTGTCAGATTTAATTGTACATTTTGTGTCCACCTGTAAATCTGATGCGCATTGGTCATTTACTACTTGTTAACGTACTTATTCCTGTGCATAGACGGATAAACAATCTGTCAGGCTGTTCTTATCATCGTCAATGAAGCATATAAAATGTTGTCTTTGGGGAATCATGAATAACTGAAAGTGCTGTCACCTGGTGTCCTGTTGAGAAACCAGAGTATGCGTACTTGTTCTATTGGTAACTCTGTGTGGTGGGATAGAATCAGAAACTATCTTGTTTTCTATCTACAACTCACGAGTCAGTGTGCAAAATGTATTTTCAATACATTAATCCCATCAAGCAATCTGTAAACATTCTTTGTTTGTTGTGTACTGTCCCTTAGCTTGTGTGTTTATTTCACACTGCCTTGTAGTTTCTGCTTTATTTCTTTGTTAGTTAGTTTCCCTGACAACTATTCATGCTTGTCATTCAGTAGTTTTAATGTTCATATAGCCCTGTCTATTAGTTTCATTTTCATTTTTCCGTGGTCAGGTGAACTGCCATTCACTTTCTGTTTTGTGTTATGTTGTCCTTCAGTTTCTGTTTTAATTTTGTCTTCGTCAGATACACGTTTCTAATATTGTGTTCCTATTCAGTTACTGTTTTCATGTTGTGCTATACGTATATGTTTATTTGTTGCTGTATGTTTGGTTCTATGCTCCAGGTCGTATTGGTGGGGATGGGTGCAGACGAGCAACTTGCAGGCTACTCAAGGCACCGGATGAAATTCCAGTAAGTTTATATTCTCATGCCCTATCCTTAATGTGAACTGTCACCCGGATGAAATTCCAGTAAGTTTATATTCATATGCCCTATCCTTAATGTGAACTGTCACCAGGATGAAATTCCAGTAAGTTTATATTCATATGCCCTATCCTTAATGTGAACTGTCACCAGGATGAAATTCCAGTAAGTTTATATTCATATGCCCTATCCTTAATGTGAACTGTCACCAGGATGAAATTCCAGTAAGTTTATATTCTCATGCCCTATCCTAAACGTGAACTCTCACCAGGATGAAATTCCAGTAAGTTTATATTCTCATGCCCTATCCTTAATGTGAACTGTCACCAGGATGAAATTCCAGTAAGTTTATATTATCATGCCCTAACCGTAATGTGAACTGTCACCAAGATGAAATTTCAGTAAGTTTATATTCTCATGCCCTATCCTTAATGTAAACTGTCACCAGGATGAAATTCCAGTAAGTTTATATTCTCATGCCCTATCCTTAATGTAAACTGTCACCAGGATGAAATTCCAGTAAGTTTATATTCTCATGCCCTATCCTTAATATGAACTGTCACCATTTCTTTAACAGTGATCGTATGAGTCAACAGAACTTTATCCTACAACAGTCACTGGGGTCTGGGTCAGTCCTGCGGGTATGCCAAGAATTTCTTGGAATGACTCCTTGATGTTGGGCCTGGTTCCAGGAAGCAGTGAATGCATGCCGCTGGGTTGCATGTTGTTGAACGCCAGGTATATCTTTGATGATGACAGATGTGAACTTGTTTGTGTTCTCTGTGTGATATTTTCAAGAATCTTCATAAACATTTCATCTCAGAAACTTGTAGTCTTCTGTCAGTTTCTGCATTTTACATCCATGTTCACCATCAAGCTCTTAAATAGTTTGATCTTTGTTGCTGTTATGAAGTTGTTGTTATTTCATATCTGTGTACATCTTCCCACAGTAATTGTCTCGCGTATTCTAGCCTTTTCCTCATTTCATGTATCTTCTGATGATAAAAGCACTACATAAAAGCACCCAGATATTTTAATGATTTCACATGTTTAATGTGTCCCCCATTCATGATTACTCTGATGTTTTTCTCATTGCGAGTATTTGTCATTATGTTCCTCTCTCTGAGTGTATTCTTATGCCATTTGCTCAACCTTGTCTCCTGTTTGGTCGGACGTTCCTTGTTTTGTCACGCCTGTAAGGTCAGTGTATGTGGCTATGTTACATAACATAGCCACATACAAGTAAGTTATATCTAGAATATATCCTGAATCCCTTTGTTCAGATTTTTCCACACCACAACCAATTTTCACCTGATCTTTGGAATTACAATTTGTTGTCATGGGTAGAATATTAGCATGTGCTTGGTGCCTTTCCCCGAATGTCTCTCAATCTACCAGGATGTGAGCAAGGTCAAGGTGACATTGAGGCATTGTTAGTTTTGCTGATACATCAACAATTTAAGCAGGCAATCACTCATCACGTTTTGGTAAATTTTTCACGTAATAATGAAATAAATTTTGACAAATTAATTATATTTAGAATATCTTTTTAACACGTCAACAGCATTGGCAAGAGGACAAGGAAGGTACTTGGCATATCAAGAGTACAACCAACTTAACTAAGGGTACCTCTGAGGTATATGTCAGTTTTATTTTTAAACATAAATACTAATACTAACACAATCAGCAGATCATGTGTTCCATTCTTTTACTGTTCTTTGTGGAAATGAGAACTTTCAAAATATCTAATCTACACTGCTAATGTGATTTCATGTCCTCTGGTTTTTCTCTCTTCCTTGACTGAGAAAAAGTACTTATATCAACATTTTAATAACCATTAAAATGTTTAACTACATGGTGACCTCTCAATCTCCTGGTCTCTAACGTTGATGTTAAAAATTTTTTAAAAATTTCCCTTTCCAAAAAAAAACAGTTTAAAAAAGGCCTAACCCATTTGTTAGGTATTTAAAAAAAGGGTTTTTTTTAAAATTAAAAGCATAATGAGGGCCCTTATTGGGGGTTGTTTTTTCCCCTTGTATCCAAGGTTAAACCCTTCCTTTTCCTCCTTTTTAAGCTGGGGGTTTTACCCCTGTTAAAAAGATTTCCCCCAAAAAATAATTTAATTTGTTAAATTATTTCATTATTTTGTGGGAAAAAAATTATCAAAAAGTGTGGTGATTGCCTGCTTAAATTTTGATTATCAGCAAAACTAACAATCCCTCAATGTCACCTTGACCTTTAACCCCGGTGAGAGGCTTAAAAAAAATGAAATTTCTACCCAAAAAAATTTTTCCCAAAAAGGGGGAAAAATTTGGTTTTTTTCTGAACTAAGCATTCAGGATATATTCTAGATATAACTTACTTGTATGTGGCTATGTTATGTAACATAGCCACATACACTGACCTTACAGGCGTGACAAAACAAGGAACGTCCGACCAAACAGGAGACAAGGTTGAGCAAACATAAAAATAATCAGAAGGGAACATAATGACAAATACTGCAATGAGTGCTTTTATCATCAGAAGATACATGAAATGAGGAAAAGGCTAGAATACGCGAGACAATTACTGTGGGAAGATGTACACAGATATGAAATAACAACAACTTCATAACAGCAACAAAGATCAAACTATTTAAGAGCTTGATGGTGAACATGGATGTAAAATGCAGAAACTGACAGAAGACTACAAGTTTCTGAGATGAAATGTTTATGAAGATTCTTGAAAATATCACACAGAGAACACAAACAAGTTCACATCTGTCATCATCAAAGATATACCTGGCGTTCAACAACATGCAACCGCAGCGGCATGCATTCACTGCTTCCTGGAACCAGGCCCAACATCAAGGAGTCATTCCAAGAAATTCTTGGCATACCCGCAGGACTGACCCAGACCCCAGTGACTGTTGTAGGATAAAGTTCTGTTGACTCATACGATCACTGTTAAAGAAATGGTGACAGTTCATATTAAGGATAGGGCATGAGAATATAAACTTACTGGAATTTCATCCTGGTGACAGTTTACATTAAGGATAGGGCATGAGAATATAAACTTACTGGAATTTCATCCTGGTGACAGTTTACATTAAGGATAGGGCATGAGAATATAAACTTACTGAAATTTCATCGGTGCCCTTGGAATAAATATAAACTTACTGGAATTTCATCCTGGTGACAGTTCACATTAAGGATAGGGCATGAGAATATAAACTTACTGGAATTTCATCCTGGTGAGAGTTCACGTTTAGGATAGGGCATGAGAATATAAACTTACTGGAATTTCATCCTGGTGACAGTTCACATTAAGGATAGGGCATATGAATATAAACTTACTGGAATTTCATCCTGGTGACAGTTACATTAAGGATAGGGCATATGAATATAAACTTACTGGAATTTCATCCTGGTGACAGTTCACATTAAGGATAGGGCATAGAATATAAACTTACTGGAATTTCATCCGGTGCCCTTGGGGGGAGTAGCCTGCAAGTTGCTCGTCTGCACCCATCCCCACCAATACGACCTGGAGCATAGAACCAAACATACAGCAACAAATAAACATATACGTATAGCACAACATGAAAACAGTAACTGAATAGGAACACAATATTAGAAACGTGTATCTGACGAAGACAAAATTAAAACAGAAACTGAAGGACAACATAACACAAAACAGAAAGTGAATGGCAGTTCACCTGACCACGGAAAAATGAAAATGAAACTAATAGACAGGGCTATATGAACATTAAAACTACTGAATGACAAGCATGAATAGTTGTCAGGGAAACTAACTAACAAAGAAATAAAGCAGAAACTACAAGGCAGTGTGAAATAAACACACAAGCTAAGGGACAGTACACAACAAACAAAGAATGTTTACAGATTGCTTGATGGGATTAATGTATTGAAAATACATTTTGCACACTGACTCGTGAGTTGTAGATAGAAAACAAGATAGTTTCTGATTCTATCCCACCACACAGAGTTACCAATAGAACAAGTACGCATACTCTGGTTTCTCAACAGGACACCAGGTGACAGCACTTTCAGTTATTCATGATTCCCCAAAGACAACATTTTATATGCTTCATTGACGATGATAAGAACAGCCTGACAGATTGTTTATCCGTCTATGCACAGGAATAAGTACGTTAACAAGTAGTAAATGACCAATGCGCATCAGATTTACAGGTGGACACAAAATGTACAATTAAATCTGACACCAAATGTGACAACTCGCAGCTGTGGTCCCAACCCCAATGGATTTCTTGAGGAAAAAAGTCCTAGCCCCAGGCTTTTCGCCCAAATGAAAGCGCGACCGGGCCCACAAACAGGGTGAGAGGTATCTGTGATAATACATGTAGTTTCATTTACTAAACTGCCGAGTCATCTTCTGGTGTCTGGTAGAATTCACCGCCGACACTTTTAAAGAAACGTTGTTAGTACTGCTATGAACACGTTAAAAGCTATGAATATGTTGGAAACTTTTATTTTTTTCTTTAATTTGGTTAAAAAGACTAAAAAATTTTTTACTAAATAAAAAATTTATTCATTAAATTAATTTTAAACATTAAAAAAAAAATAGTAAATTAAAATTTGGGTACAATATTTGTGTTGGATTATATAAAAATTTATAACAAATTAAAACAAATCCCTTTTAAACAAACTTACCGATGTTAACATTTACTAGAGGTGTTTCATATTCGTACCGTCTTATTTTAGTTCTATGTCTAGTTGTTTCCAGCACTCGGTAACATACCTTTAATTAACTAGTCTGTATATAATTATTGTGGTTACAATATCATGGTCTTAGGGATCATTCAGTAGTCAGGTTGTTGTGGTCACTGCCAGCGTGCTGGTCATCTTTTTTGGTTCTTTTACGTCCCAAATTGAGACGGGATCGACATTAACGTGATCTCCGAGTGATGAGTCCTTATTCTAGCTGCTATTAATAAAAATCGTTTTCTTTAATTATTATATTTACATGACCACCACAATTACATAAAAAAGATATATAATTATACACTGTATCCATGAAAAAATTTACAATTTTTAAATTTTGAAAACAAATTAAAAAATTCTTAAAAAAATTTTTTATAAAAATTTGGGCTATTTTAAAATTCCCCCCTTTTTTTGTCTAAAAATTGGGGGAACCGATCCAAACCTTGCGGTTGCATATTATTTGCGAACATGGCTTGACCTGAGTGCAAAATCAAAAATAATGTATTTATTAAAGAAAAAAGATGAAATAAGAAAACAACACCATTCTGCCACAATGAGTAAATTTGTCAACATGCGTGTGAACTCACACATAATCTTCTAGGGAAATTCCTGTTTATTCACATTTTAATCAAATACAGCAACAATATAGCTATGTTGACTATCCTTCTCTGTCCAAATGTGTGAGTTATGTGGGAATTTTGTGAGCATTATTCCTCTTATTTTCTTGATTTGAATGTCCTTGAAATGGAAGAGAATATTGATTTCAGGAGGAATCCTACTCTCCCAGGGGGATAGCCATTAATGGGGAGTATCTCAACACCATTGAACTGAATACAGTGTATACTGAAATATTCTCCAGTCTGAAACATGTTAAACTACCATTACCTGGCTTCTTGTAATTCTTGTAAGGTGACATCTATCTGTAAATAACAACATCAATTTGTAGATATATATTCACAGAATTATTTTAGTAATCTATTACACATATAGTCACAGACAAATGTGACAGTCCTGCATTCTGGAAGACATAAGCTAAAATAATTTTTGGGTAACATAACATTTGAAATAGTTGTGCTAAGTAACATTACCAACTCAACACAATGAATATGTGCATGCAGAATGTTTGATATTTCATTACTTACAATGCAACCACTAATTGCTCTGTACACCAACAAGTATACAACATTCCTGGTGTTCACCTTGAACTTAGTAAATTTTATTGCAACTAAATTATTGTCAGTATTTCATAATTAGTTTGTATTTAATTAGTACCATGGCATTTTTTTAACATCCCAGACTGAGGTCTCCCCGAATGACATAAGTTGCATTTCAATGTATCAGTGAGTGAAACTAAACATTCTTTTTACTGGTTTACAAGACAGGTCAATAAACCAAGGTTGCTGTCATTACTGTTACACAATTTATTATCTTAAACCGGGTGTGTTCCACATGGCCGATTCCGTGTGGTTGGTTCCGCATGGCTGATTACCTCCACAAAGTTCCAACAGCGGTCAGGGTTGAGCTGACCAAGGCCATCTCTGCCAGTGATCCGGTCTGGGACATCAAATTGATGGCTGGACAACACCGACCTGTCACAATAACAACTGACCATCAGTACCTGTCCAATTCTTCTGATTTGTCTCACTATTCAGTCGAGGTACGCAGATCAACTCAAGACATTCCTGTCTAACTTTGCCACTAATGCCACGTACTGGTTGATAATGTTGTGATATCACACCAATATTAACATACTTCTGTACGAAGGAGTGTAGGATTTGATTAACTTGACGCTGCGGCAACCACAGGTAAACTATTAGTTATCTTTACGTGTGCTACCAAAGTATAGCCAAAAGTCTGAGTATGCTAAAAGGTGGGTAAGATGTATGACAATGTGACATATATTTGTTAAGAACTACACTGGGGGTAGTTACGTAACGAACCTAGCAAAAAATATTGTGATTTTAAATTTTCCCTCCAAATAACCACCCTTTTTGGGGTTTTTTCAAGCTTAAAACTTTTTAATTTTCGTAAAAAACCCATACACCTTTAAATTTTATAATTTTTTAGGCAAACTTTTAGAAAAAAAACACCCCACACCCCCCCCTGCCCCCAAAACCGCACCCCCCCCCACACACCAGCGCATCCAAAAAACACACCCCACACCAACCCGCCGCCCCCAAACACACACCCACACCCCCCCAAAAATTTCCTTTTATAAAAAAACCCGGAAAAAATTAAATTTGTCCCGGGGTATATTGGGGAAGATTATGGATTTTTCACTTTCACTTTTTTCCTTTAAAAAAGGATATGCATTTACAACTCTCACTCAAAATTTTGGGATGTCCAACAAAAAAATGCAATAATTTCCAAAACTTCAACAGGAAAAAGGGCTTTTGTTCAAAAATTTGGGCCCCGAAAAATTGTTAACAAGAAATGTTTTTTTGGGCTGAAGAAAAGTTTTAAAACTGGTGGGAAACAAAAGAAAAATGCGGAGTATGTTAAAATTGCATTTTTTCAGAAAAAAAAATTAAAAATTAATGTTAAAGGAATAGTGGTAACTAGAAAGCTCATCATGAACATACTTTGATACATGTTGGCTTAAACAAAACCTTTCCATTTTCACCTATAGTTTACTCGTGAAGCTTAAGATATTAATGCCGCCACGTCTAGAGTTCTGTTGCGGTGCATGCTTCTAATCTTATAATTTTAGACTTTCGCATCAATAAGGCAACCGCAGAATGCCCACTTCAAAGGTAGCCAGAGAATGCCCAGATATATTCATAGCCTTTGGCAATGAAAAGGTCATCATTCACTTGTAACAATTTATAAACATTTTGATAACATTATATTAATTTAGTTTTCTGAAACTGACGGCTATCAGGGCAATGCAGCAGCCGGGCAAATATAAACCCACTAACTCAGAAACAATTTATCAAGTTTTAACGTCCTAGGCTAAATTATAAGATTAGAAGCATGCACCGCAACAGAACTCTAGACGTGGCGGGATTAATATCTTAAAGCTTCACGAGTAAACTATAGGTGAAAATGGAAAGGTTTTGTTTAAGCCAACATGTATCAAAGTATGTTCATGATGAGCATATAATTATAGTCTAGTTGTTGATGAAGCTGACTGTTTTGTTGAAGCTGGGAGCACAACTGGTGAACCCCAGACCAGCTACAACGTTTACAAATGTCCATGAAGGATATGGGGT
>JAODUO010003333.1:0-15864 GCA_025642075.2 Ridgeia piscesae
AAGAACAATGAGGAAATTGACCAATGGTCACTGTCAGATACTAATCTATCCTCTGGTTTTGAGCAAACCAAAGTTGTGGTCACTGGCACTGCCAGGGTCATGGGGGACACCTGCTGTCAAGTGTCTTCTTCAGTAATTAGCACATACATAATACATAACGAAACACTCAGAGCAGTACCAGTAGCAACACACCTTGGCATAGACATATCAAATAACCTCTCCTGGAACCCACACATCAACAAGATAGTCAATAAGGCAAATAGCAAACTGGGATTCATTAAAAGAAACTTAAAATCTATTCCCCAGTCCATCAAGACCTATGCCTATAGGAGTCTGGTCCGCCCACACCGCGAGTACTGCTGCCCGGTGTGGGACCCATATACCACCTGAAACATCAACCATCTAGAGGGGGTCCAGCACCAGGCAGCAAGATTCGTGGTCCATAATTACAGGTGGGAAACATCTGGTTCTTCCTTGGCCTCTGCCCTCTCTTGGCCAACACTAGAACAGAGGAGGGCTGAGGCCAGACTTACCACCATGTATAAAATAACAAACAATCTCTTAGACATCAATCCCAACCAATACCTGATGCCCGGACACAGCCAAACAAGATCCAACCACCCACACAAATACAGACAAATATTAACCTCCCACAACTACCCGGTATTACAAATACAGTTTTTTCCACGAACAATAGCCCAGTGGAACAGACTTCCTTCTAGTGTATTTGCCCACAACAGTCTCGACACCTTTAAGGGTGCATTGCAGGACATTAACCTGACAATTGCACCATTCAGGCACCTCCAAAAGGCAATATACACCACCACCCCGCCCCTTCCATCCCCAGTAGGGGTTTTGCACTACCACATAACAGAAACAAACACTGTTGGGTGAAAGACATATTTATATTATTAAGATGCAGTCAATATCATGAATATGCCAATGGGTAGTTTGAATGTTGAAAACAATTGGTTTAATGAAAGGTGATTTGCAGAGAAGGTAATCGGTTTATCCGGCATTACATGTGATCAAGAAACAGAAATATTGATACTGACAGATAGTCCTACATGTCTACATTACCGTGATTACATACCAGATTTAACGAGCGATGCTGGTAATATCGCCCTATATCCAGCAATATTTACTAACCCATAGTGCTAGTAATGGATTACGTTAGGTCCTACCTTTTGTTTCCCCTTAGATTGCTTTTTAGGCATCGATAATGTATGCTTTGTCCCAAAATTAATCACAGAGAAACACAAATGCTGAAATCGGCGTTCTCTCTGTAATGCCGTAAGCATCGTGCGTATGTTTATCAAGGCACCGATGTTTACGAGACTGTGGCGCCACCCAATGGGCCTTTAGCAAGCCACGCTCTATCATGTTTACACATGCACTACTTCTACGCATGTGCTTTATAAAATCTAAACAAGATGCCATCCTCGTTAATATGTGGGGATACAACTATTAGGTAACGTGTACGATTAAGTCGTGTTGCCTTGTTTATAGTCAGTCGGAAGTGCATGTTGTTTTTCTGTTTAGGCCACGTTTATCAATGACAACTGATAAACGTGCCTGTATTATCGCTACGTTATGCCTGCATAGATGCCATAGGCATAGTAGGCTATAGTATTATGTATAAGCCTAGGCCTAGCCAACCCTAGTCTGATTTAGGCTACAGCCCCGTTCCAGTAAGCCACGGGGGCTAGTAGCACGACTAATCTTTTACTAACACTAACTGACTGTTCCATTCAGTGCTCCGTCCCCACCTTAATTTTTAGGTAGTTATTTAATTTAAATAAGTATAATAGTCATGCATCCCGCATCCGTCTGATGCACATTCAGTTTCTAGCCTCAAGCCAAGGGAATTTGAACTTTTTATTTAAGGATCTCCCAGTCTCGTGGTCACCCAGCAAAGAAACTGTATCCTAGCTGTGATGAATGCAGCATATGATATGGCCCGGTACCGTCTGTCATGCCTTGAAATGTGCACGTTTCTATGAACCAATTGCTAATGAAAACATCACTCTTGATTCACTCTCTCCAACCTTCTACCCACACTTCATTAGCAGTCTCAAATCAACTAATAATAATATATTTTATTTGATATATTTATTTGAAAGAAAAAACAATTAAAATATTTTGTAATAATAATACTAATAAATAATTATATATGTATTGATAATAGTAATAGAAAATTTAGTAAAAAATGAATATTCATGTCAAATTAAACTAATATGAAATAGAAAAGAAATATGTCTTCAGTCAATGTTTGAAGCTCACGAGAATGTCAATTTTTTGTACTTTCATGAAAAAATCACAGTGTGTACCCATATGAAGGGTAACATGTAAACATCCAGCTGTCTGATGGTGGCATAAATCTTGTGTTTGTAGAGTGAGTTCCGTCTTGAATAGAAATGCTAAGCAGTTTGGGAAGAAGCATATGTTTGAGAATGATGATGAGACATGCTGGAACTCTGACCAGGTAACAAATCTCTTTCACTGTCTTTAGAAATAACTGATTTATTATAATATGTGACTAGGTCTGGTGATGCTGTATGTAATTAGAAACCAGAAAGAATCGGCTTCCGTCAATAATCATTTGTATGTTAGTGTAAACAGCGCTGCAAGGAAATCACAGAATAATTATAATTGTCAAAGAAAACACCGACATATAAGTTTTAATTGGCTATGAAACACACTACTACTTTATCCTCTTTGCTCAGGTTGGCACATGTAACAGAGCTGAAAGGAAACTCAGCTGACTTACTCTGTTATTCATCCGTTGAGTGAACTGGCATAGCGTAGTATGAACAAACTTGGCGAGGTTTGAAATTGCAGCAAAAGTATTCAAACTTTGAAACAGTTGGCCACTGATTTGACAATTAACTTTGATTCAGATGCCATTTCTCTAACTACTATGCCACCGTGTTCTGCTGTCAGCCTGTCACTGGTCGCTGACAAAACATTTAAGCTTGATAATGGTTTACTCTTCACTGCCTCAGTTCACTTAGCTGTACACATATGTAAATGAGTGCCTGTCTATAGGGTATACAGACAACGAGGGATGTATGTAAACATAGTCTTTGTGCAAAATGGAGTAAAATCTAGATGGTGTCTGATGAAGTGGTCTGCCAGGGAGTAACATCTAGATGGTGTCTGATGAAGTGGTCTGCCAGGGAGTAACATCTAGATGGTGTCTGATGAAGTGGTCTGCCAGGGAGTAACATCTAGATGGTGTCTGATGAAGTGGTCTGCCAGGGAGTAACATCTAGATGGTGTCTGATGAAGTGGTCTGCCAGGGAGTAACATCTAGATGGTGTCTGATGAAGTGGTCTGCCAGGGAGTAACATCTAGATGGTGTCTGGTGAAGTGGTCTGCCAGGAAGTAACATATAGATGGTGTCCGATGAAGTGGCCTGCCAGGGAGTAACATCTAGATGGTGTCTGATGAAGTGGTCTGCCAGGGAGTAACATCTAGATGGTGTCTGATGAAGTGGTCTGCCAGGGAGTAACATCTAGATGGTGTCTGATGAAGTGGTCTGCCAGGGAGTAACATATAGATGGTGTCTGGTGAAGTGGTCTGCCAGGAAGTAACATATAGATGGTGTCTGATGAAGTGGTCTGCCAGGGAGTAACATCTAGGTGGTGTCTGATGAAGTGGTCTGCCAGGGAGTAACATCTAGGTGGTGTCTGATGAAGTGGTCTGCCAGGGAGTAACATCTAGATGGTGTCTGATGAAGTGGTCTGCCAGGGAGTAACATCTAGGTGGTGTCTGATGAAGTGGTCTGCCAGGGAGTAACATCTAGGTGGTGTCTGATGAAGTGGTCTGCCAGGGAGTAACATCTAGATGGTGTCTGATGAAGTGGTCTGCCAGGGAGTAACATCTAGATGGTGTCTGATGAAGTGGTCTGCCAGGGAGTAACATCTAGATGGTGTCTGATGAAGTGGTCTGCCAGGGAGTAACATCTAGATGGTGTCTGATGAAGTGGTCTGCCAGGGAGTAACATCTAGGTGGTGTCTGATGAAGTGGTCTGCCAGGGAGTAACATCTAGGTGGTGTCTGATGAAGTGGTCTGCCAGGGAGTAACATCTAGGTGGTGTCTGATGAAGTGGTCTGCCAGGGAGTAACATCTAGGTGGTGTCTGATGAAGTGGTCTGCCAGGGAGTAACATCTAGGTGGTGTCTGATGAAGTGGTCTGCCAGGGAGTAACATGCATTAGCAGTGCTGGAGACTGCACTCATTGTGTACAAGGCAAATAGTAATTTGTTACAAGTGAACGTACAAAAGTTGTTTACTTTGAACAATATACCAACATCAGGAAAATGTGTATTTCATTTAAAGGTGTAGCACTTTGGAATTCTCTCAACAACTTTATAAAATGTAGTAGAAATATCCACTGTTTCAAAAAATAGATATTGATTATATTTGCTTTCATACTGAAAATATATTGTCTGTGTTTTTTCCCAAATACTCTAATATATATTATATATTATTTATATATATATATATATATATATATATATATATATATATATACATATATATATATATTATATTATATTATATTATATTATATTATATTATATTATATTATATTATATTATATTATATTATATTATATTATATTATATTATATTATATTATATTATATTATATATATATATATATATATATATATATATATATATATATAGATTGGATACAAGTAAAAATCAAATTGTATACTTTTGTTTGGCGTGTCGCATGTTGTAATATATATATATATATATATATATATATATATATATATATATATATATATATATATATATATATTGATTGTAATTACATCAAATTTAATTATGGGCAAGTGTTATAAGTAGCAAACTTCTTCTTGCCCTTTTCAACTTAAAGAACTAGGATTTACAACTATATTTTGTGTTCTGTATGGTAAATGCATTATGTTGTTGAGTAAATCTCTCTCCCTCTCCCTCTCCCTCTCCCTCTCCCTCTCCCTCTCCCTCTCCCTCTCCCTCTCCCTCTCCTCTCCCTCTCCCTCTCCCTCTCCCTCTCCCTCTCCCTCTCCCTCTCCCTCTCCCTCTCCCTCTCCTCCCCTCTCCCTCCCCCTCTCCTCCCTCTCCCTCTCCCTCTCCCTCTCCCTCTCCTCTCCCTCTCCCTCTCCCTCTCCCTCCCCCTCTCCTCTCCCTCTCCCTCTCCCTCTCCCTCTCCTCTCCCTCTCCCTCTCCCTCTCCCTCTCCCTCTCCCTCTCCCTCTCCCTCTCGCAACTGGATTAGATATTATGTAAGAACAAACCTTTACCAGTTTCATCTTCACCCAGGGCTGTCCTCAGTGGGTCTACCTGGACTTCAATGACGTAGTCTTTCTGGACACGGTAGAGATACGTTTCCAGGGCGGCTTTGCAGGCAAACACTGTCAGCTCGAGGGTTCTGCTGGTGACGGCGACAGCTGGACAAAGCCGAAAGACTTCTACCCCGAGGACGTGAATTCTCTACAAGTATCCTTGAGGTCTTGCATGCATGTTAAGATTGTTGTTTGTCTAAGCATTGTAAATGAGTTGTGATAATTGTTGACATTTTAGAAATCATTTTTAAGTTGTTATTTATGATAGTTTTTAGGTGCTTATTTACTAAATAGTTATTTTATATATTGAGGGATGTTTTGTGTGTGTATATTTTTGAGATTATTTGTAACTTGCATAGTTAAAGACCAAGTTTCTTCTGCATATTTTAGAACTGTTTTTATTTTTATACATGTTTAATTTATGTAATGAACATTGGAAATAGCTTTGAAGAGTTTACATATCAAACAAGCACAATATAAATAGTAATATTTTATATATTACTGAATTTTTTTCTAAGTTAAACATATTAAAAGGATAGGCATAAACGTAAGAGCAAATAGGATTATTTTAGTTCCGGTATACAAGTGTAAGTTTTGAAAAATAATATCTCAGTTAGAATGAATGATATACATTTTTCTTAACACATTTCACAGACTTTCGAGTTGCCGACATCTGCTAAAGTGAAGAGACTAAGGATAGTGTTTTTAAACAGTACAGACTTCTATGGCAGGATAACAATATACGGACTGTTCCTACTAGGTGCCAAGAGTTGATCTGTTTATAATCAATTATGTAATAATAAAGAAGGCTGAATTGATCCAACAATGGAACTGTGCTGAAAATATACATCTTGCAGATTTTAATATGAGTATTACTGGGTAATATTTCTTAATTGCTGGAAGGTGAATCATTTTGGTAGTAACAATAAAGTAGTTCTGATGGGTGATGTGAAGAGAGCTTTATTATGAAAGATATCTACAAGGTGTAAATACTGCATGGTTGCCTGCAATGACAGTTACAACTAGCAGTAGTTCTGGTGTCTCCAGGTCTACAGCTGTCACAGGACAACAGAATGACAGTTACAACTAGCAGTAGTTCTGGTGTATCCAGGTCTACAGCTGTCACAGGACAACAGAATGACAGTTACAACTAGCAGTAGTTCTGGTGTATCCAGCTCTACAGCTGTCACAGGACAACAGAATGACAGTTACAACTAGCAGTAGTTCTGGTGTATCCGGGTCTACAGCTGTCACATGACAACAGAATGACAGTTACAACTAGCAGTAGTTCTGGTGTATCCAGGTCTACAGCTGTCACAGGACAACAGAATGACAGTTACAACTAGCAGTAGTTCTGGTGTATCCAGGTCTACAGCTGTCACATGACAACAGAATGACAGTTACAACTAGCAGTAGTTCTGGTGTGTCCATGTCTACAGCTGTCACATGACAACAGAATGACAGTTACAACTAGCAGTAGTTCTGGTGTGTCCAGGTCTACAGCTGCCACGACCACTCTTTGTCGCAGTCACCAGGCAGTGTCTCCTGTATGACGCTTTGTCAGCAGAAAAAGGCGTTGTAACACATATGCTCTTGACACGTCTTTAAGGTGACAGATCACCTTTATGTTTAACTCCCTCGTCATTCGCTTGACAAATCCACGTTAGCGCTAGAAGCGTTTATACGCAACTAGAGTCGAGTTGCGTATCAGCGCCTCTACCAGAAATTCAAATTACCTTGAAAACGACTATTCAGTCGAAACCGGTCGGTAAATTTGAGAGAGAAATTCAAATTGTTAACATGGCGCCCAAGCGCCAATATAAGGGCATTAGGAAAAGTATAGACGGCCAGATTGGTAATAATGCCAATTTGACTAAACTATTATTCCAGTTGCTCCAAATGATCCACCACATTTCAATCATGAGAACACAAGCAGAAGGATCTCCTGTAAATGCCTTCCTGTATAAAATAGCTGAGTTAGAGCGTTTCATCAGGCCAGCTAGACCGATTTCGGATGTCATCAAACGTATTCAAACCCTAAATCGATCTTGGGCTAAACAGGTAGGAGTGATTGTCCACAATCACTACCTAACCAATCTAAATTCCACCATTTCGACATTAAGAACTACTCGGGCCTCCAAGGACGAGACGTCCAGGGCCAGTTATACGGCGCTCAGTTGGGCTCGAGACAATTTTGGTCGGAAATTTCATAATTCTACTGTTTCGGAATTTGGAACGATTTTGAGGAATGTATTGCTAGGCAGGAGGCGGAGGGAACCGACACGGCCTTTCTCTGCAACGTCAGCCGCTCCGTTGCATAGAAACCAGCCGGTCCGTACCACGTCAGCCGTCCCGATCCAGCGGACATTCGAGGGTCACACCCAGACCCAATCGAAAACTGATGCCCAGCTTAGACAACATTCGGCACACGGTACAAATAGCCACTCTGGCAATGGGGCAAAGTTCAGTGGTAAACCCCTTGTTTTCACAAACTCAAATGGTAGGAATCTTCGGTCCCAAAATGACAGAGGGGTTGGTATCCCGCCAGCACCCCCACTTAGGTCACGGTCTCCAAATTCGGGTAGGGTCGCCGCGTTTGAACAAAATAACCCAACCACTAGGGTTGGCACAACCAAGGCAGGACCATCTAAAGTGATATTTCAGAAACATCGGGCGGCCCCCCAAAGTTATGAAAAAAATCCTTCCTTCCTCTGTTGACGTGATAGGGGATATCAGACGATGGAACGACCCGGTTAGCAATAGTTTTTCCTGTCAGGTCTGCTTCCGGGACGCCTTCGGCGGCGCCTGCTTCCCGTCCGGGACACACGCCCTGATGTACGCGACTGCTGTATATTACGACATGCCAACAGCCGCCGACGCCATTTTCGCTGCTGGTACAACGGCGGAGATCAACAAGACAGCGAGGAATTTCCCTGCCTACGACAAGAAGTGGAATGATAGAGCTGAAGATTTGCAGTTGGAGATCTTCCAGTGGGAATTCGACCACGTCCCTTCCTTCGCGAGAAGACTTGACAAATCGGAAGGAGTGAACGTCATAAGTCATACCTATGATAACTACTGGGGCACCGGACACAACGGACACGGCAGGAACATGTACGGGAAACTACTGACGTTGACTAATTAGCGAGTCACTCTAATTTGCATATGACGACGAGTATTGTTTAAAATAAACGTCATACGCATGCATGGTCGTAGCTGTCATTTATTTTTATGTCATTATCTTGAAGAAGGTTATTCCACCACCGGCGACTGTCTATGTCAGAAACAAAAAGTTTACTTGTACCTAGAGACTCGAGCTATTTTTAGCAACCAACGAACCGGCGTTGGTTGCTATGCATAGCCATAGGTCTAGGTACAGCTCGCCGGCGAACCTAAATCCGTGGATTATATAAACATTCTTTATTTCACATTAAATAATACTGTCCACACATATTTTTACTTTATTACATTCATATTCTTATTACATTTAAACTTTGCTTAGGTCACATTCGTATATTATACAGACGATGAAATACAACTGTGGGACTAAATTGTACTCGTAATGATACACGTTGGTACTCGTAAGTGCCGAGTCGGCTTGGCAACAACAAGCTGGTTTCGGCATGTAATTTCCTACGCGCCGCTTCACCTTCCAAATAAGGAAATCGTGTCCGGTTTTCCCTCTCAGTTCACCAAACATTACTTTGTCGCTGCGTACTTATATGCAAACAAATCGGCCAAAGATGCACCTGTGGCTTTGATCGAGACTTATGTTTTTATGTTCAGTGTCTCTTTGTGCTCGTCACGTTTGTAATTAGGCTTGCAATCGGCGTTTGAAAGTGACCACCGCAGACTCTTGTCGAACTTTCCGCCGGCTGACACGCCAACTTCATCATCTCTAACCTGCTTTTTCGGCAGGAATCCTTTCGTGGAAGTATGTGAAAAGTTGCTTACTAACAATATCTGTATATCTATTAGCTATACAGTGCATTAAAATGTTTAATTATGTTTGTTTTAATGCGTTTGGCCCGTTTTTGCGAGAGCTATGCTGCGTCGCCTATCGACTGGCGGCTTCCGTGAAATGTAAACAAAGCTCCAATCAAACCAGACAAGGCCCTAGGCAAGATGGCAGCGCCCTGTGTTGAAAGTAGCTCAGTTTAAAAAAATATTAAAAATATACCGTGACGCTGTGCTTGTCAAATTATGGTGACAAGTGCTGTAAATTATATGTTCTTATGTTTGGGCTGTGGTTGTTCAGCCGCTTCACTCCCCCTTTAAAGTCACGTGTCCGATTGCGTGCGTCAATGCTATCGCCGTTGTAAACACAATGTTGTAAGATATGCGAACTTCGAAGAAGGACATCCGTGCGAAGAACGTTGCTTCGAATAGGATGTTTCTCACCGTATATACTGGGTCAAGATCCGCAGAAACGTCGGCGACGTCGAGTTTTCAAGTATGGAGCTGTGCAAACGATATTAGCGCGATATTTAATCACCAACGATAGTCGTCGAAACGGGTTACCGGTTGAATCCTTCCGTTGCCGTAGCCAAGTCATCAAAGCGCGCAAGAAGGTTAGTAAATATTATTAAGTCTTCTGTATCTAAATTATTTGAATCTTGTTCCATTAGACACATTGCGATGTCTGTCGAGATGACTTAAGTACATACTGATATCGTTCATAAACGTCCACCACAATTAACGTTCTAGAAGGTATGTACAGGGGATCATGGAGCCGCTAACTAGTTCCAAGCGAGTTAGGCCGTCCGATATTGTTATTCATTATTATTTGTTTTATTTTATATTATATCACGTTTGCATGAACAGAGGCACAAAAATAAGGTAAGGCTACATGTCAATAACACTAAAAAACAGCTGTATGCAAGCTAGATCATAGACGTCATAGTCAATCCGCATGAACGATAATATAGGCACTTTGATATCACTCGCTAAATAACTTTTCAAAAGTACTGCTTTTCGAGTTTCGTAGCTGCGCATGCAGTTCCTATTTTCAGGTTGACCGCTCTGAAAGTGCCAACATGACTGCTATATTTTTCAGTAAACATATTATTCAAACATTAAAAAATAGCATTGCGAATTTTGTTTTCAATCATTCATGTTATTTGTTCAGTGAGAGAACAAATTACAAATTATGTGTGTTGTATCAGTTCAGATACTCATACAACATTGATACTAGGACATGTTACAAGCTTACAGTAAAGGATGAATAATTAGCTATGATGAGACATAACCTATGTACTGTAAAAAAAATCACTTTGCAAATTTGCAATATTATTGCCTTTATAGGGTAGTTTCTTGAAATATTGGGGACACACTGAGCAAACAAGAAGAAACATTAACAGACTAGCATAATATACTAGATGGAACGTGGACTGGTAGATATCCCACAAGATCACTCTATCCAATACAACACTAGATCTTCGGGTAAACACTCGGTAAACATTTGGAACCAGTTTCTTCTCCACCACAATGAGTGGAATTCTCTACCCTCAACCATTGTGTCGTGCAAATCACTAATGTAATTCAACAAAAATGTAATCCAATGGTTTAGCAAGTAAGTCAGATGATCCACCATGCACATTAGCGTGATGTCTCAATATGACATTTTGCCAGTTAACAATATACATTGTCATAGATATTCCTGTTCGTTTAATATTTTGAGGTGCCAACATTTGTGTTTATTGGATAATATAAATTAAAGCACTTAATATAAGATACAACATGACACAAACAATGTAGCGATAAATGCTATTGTCATTTTGTGAGAGGAATGTCATAGTGGAGTGAAATGTTTGTAAGACGCAGTATTATTTTACCAATTATGTATTCAATACCACATTTACCAACATTAGGAAATTGCATGACTGAGCACTGTCAACTCTAGTGCATAAACACTAAGTGATCATGTAATCAGTTATCAAACCTTAGTTTATGTAATATGTATCACCACACAAACATACACACATCTCTATTCAATGAAGACAGCAGCTGGAGCAGCATCACCATCTATCTATCTGTGCAAGCACTGTGCAATAATATAGGCAATAATAAAGGCAACTCAGTATCTGTCACTCCTGTCATCTGTCAAATTAAGATCTTAGTGAGTGTATGTCATCTGCCAGAAAACTTCTGTACTCTATCCAAGACCCGTTCCATCCTTACAGTCCCATTTGCTTTCTTGATAAATGTATCTAGCCTAATCCTGTCCTGGTTGTTGATATTGCCACTTCCAACACACAACCCTAGCGGACATTAAAAATAGGCGTAGGAAAGAACAAGCCGCGAAATGCCAGGTTAAAAGATGTCAAGCGTGTACGGTATTTGTAGACTTCACCCCTATTAATAACACAAAGGTGACACAACGGGGCAAAATCAACAATTGCGGTACATCCAATGTGGCGTACCTAATTACCTGCAACGCTTGTTCAGTTAGTTACGTGGATGAGACGGGCAATCAACTCAGGACACGCCTGGATAACCATAGGTCGGATATAAGACATTATAACGACACATGCCGATTTGCGAATCCCAATCTTGTAATCATGGCCATTTTCTGACGACACCTCATTGGAAACCATCTACCGACGGAACTGTGAATTCAAATGGATTACAAGACTTAAAACTAGGCAGCCAGGAGGTTTAAATATTAGAGAGTACGTTTCTGCCACCAAGGAAAGACAATTGCTAAACTGGCTAAAGCTACCTATATACTGCTTCAATCCGCTTATCCAGAAATTTACACACCTCTGTTTATAACAGCCTTTTCCAAGAACAAAAAAATTTCCTTAAAGATATGCTGGTGTCCACGAAATTACAATGAACAATAGACTTCTACGGCACAATGTAGGGTGTGACTGAGACATTGCGTGGTCCTGGGTGGGGGTGGACATGGTAGGCGGCGTCTTGTGGCGGTTCCTGGCCGGGGCACAGTGATGTAGTTGTTATGGGGATTAGATTGCGTGCGTGGTTCGTCGGGCTGCAGCAGCGCTGGTCCGTGCGGCTTCGCGCGTGTCTGTCCCTTATGCAACTAATGTTAGTTATTATTCTAAACATAACTTAATGCATTATGATTCTTTGCATGTGTATAACTGTTTAGTTATTATGGAGTTTATATTACGTGTGGGGTTCGTCGGGCCGCAGCGGTGCTGGTCAGGACGGTTCCGTAGGTGTCTGTCCCTTGTGCTACGGTGCTATGACATAAGTTTAGGCATACAGTAATGAACTATTATTTTTATTTTACAGGTTTACCAACCAGAGGATAGTTCTATGTATTAATTATTAATAAACAACGTCACGAGGGTTGTGGAGGTGTGAAGTGGCCAGCAGTAGCGGCACTGCGGGCTGCACCACAGTTTCACAATGCCCTGCTTAAGTTTATTTTTTTCATTTCAGACCATTTTTCATTTCAGACCATTTTTTCTCACTGCATATCTCATGTTTTTCAAGTACAACAGGGTCCCTCTCGCACTTACACCATCTACAAAAACATAAAAAGGTAAAATAAACAAAAATATGTATTTTATATATTATTTTTAACAGGAAAGAAAGGGGAACATCAACTGCTATCGTCGATCTTGCATAAGTGATATTTGTTTAATGTATATTGACATGGGAGTGTAACGGCTGCATGCACTCCTGTGCTTCCGGTATATATGCGTAGTCTTGTCCAGTATATATATTATTCACATTTAGGCAACTCATATAAACTCCCTCTTTTTTTACAGGTCTAGCCTATATCCGAAAGGATTAAACTGACTGATCAGTCACCTTGAGTTTAGATTTCACATCCGCCACCTATAATCCGTTGCCAGTGCATTAGGGTCATTGTTCATGTTCCAAAAATCCTAAATAGAGGATACTTGAACTAAGTACACCCATTTCCCATAAATACATACACACATGCATGCATGCATGCATGCATGCATGCATGCATGCATTCATACATACATACGTACGACGTACGTACGTACGTACTATGTAGTACGTACGTACGCATGACGTATCGTACTAGTATGCAGTGAGTATGATGTCATGCGTACGTATCGTACGTACGTACATACATACATACATACATACATACATACATACATACATACATACATACATACATACATACATACATACATACATACATACATACATACATACATACATACATACATACATACATACATACATACATACATACATACATACATACATACATACATACATACATACATACATACATACATACATACATACATACAATGAGGTCTTCGTGTGTCTGTAATAGGTTTTTGTATTACAAATATGGGAAACCGTTTCGACTATAGCAAAAATAGCAGCACTGTGGTGATCGACCCTTGCCTCAAAAAAGGTTGTGATCAATTGGACCAGCCACTTTATGACGCTACTGTTATAGCACCGAAATAATGAGTCATCGTTTTAACAATTTACATTTCTGTCTCAAATGTATATTGAAGGTACACTTTTGTTTTTTATTATATAGATGCAAATTACACGTAGCTGGACTACCTGAATAACAGTAGTACGACCGTGTACGACAAGCAACACGAATGTCTCTTTCGAAGGTCTGCCTTTTATGCTGTCATTGGGTTAAATCTGAATTCGCCAATCTATTGTGAATTGTCTGCAGGGTTATTTCTCCTAAGTTTTGTATACAATTAACTATTTATTGGTGTATTTGATATGCCCTTAAAGGGATTGTTTGTAAGCTTATGTGCATACAAGATTTACCGTACTGTTTCAAAACATGATAATTTTTCAAAAGTGCTTTCTCTGCTAATTTTGTTTCAATTAAACAATTGATAAGTTTTGTGCTAGTATCCGAGACTGAAGAAAGATCCTGCATGCTGCATATGTTTTCTACATGGTAGTGCGGTTGTTATTTGTTGTAAATCTTAGCAACAGTGACAATCGTGCTTGCTATAAGGTAGTAACAGATTTACAGGAAGTTAGCGGAATTAAGTGTTTTGAAAATAGAAATGTCACAGCCATATTGAACATTAGCAGATGCCTGTTTCCTTATCAATAATAATAGTAACTGTAACACTTCTAGAGCACCTATATCTTTAAAAATATAAGCTCACAAGCACAAAATACAAAATGTGAAAATTCTGTTTATGTTTTGCAGAAGACAAAACGAATGCAAACACTCTGTTTTGAGCTAATTAGATGCTAATTTGTTGGCAGTATACATTCCGTAAATATTTCTATTCTTGAGAACAGTATTTTAATTAGTACACAATTTGAGAAGATTTACCAAGATTGCCACCTAGAGAATGAACTCTAGATGGCAGGTAGACCAGGAAGCCCTTTGACTTATCGAGAGTCCAACCTATCTATATCGATTTCATTTTTAAACATAATTTGTATTAACACTGCTAGCACCTATACAATCACCTGATAATCTGTTCCATTCATTTAATGTTCTTTGTAAAAATGAAATTTCCTAATATATTGTCTACACTGCTTCTTTGCTAATGTAACTCCATGTCCTCTAGTCCTTCTCCCTTCCTTAACCGAGAAAATTAATATTTCTGCCAATATTTTCATACCCATTCAATATTTTAAACACTTCTATCTGATCTCCTCTCAATCTCGTGGTTTCTAGTGTTGTTAAACCACATTCTTTTAGACGCATTTCGAAACTAATATCCCTGAGTTTTGGTAGTATCATTTTGATTGCTCTCCTTTGCAACCTTTCTAGCATATCAATATCCTTCTTGCGATATGGCGGACTATCTCCCTTTAATCTTGCCGACTATAAATGTGTTTCCTCTGGTCCATTAAAATGAGTACGTAATGTGACAGTAAGTATGCATGAACTGTTCTGTGACTGGGGCCGTGCAACTATTGTGGCCAGTGATACTAGACTTTGGTTAACTAGTGCAGATTTGGTTGTGTTTTGTGGCCTACTTTGGCAATTCACAAATGCCTGCCATTTCAGATGTTTACCCATTCAGAATGCCAGGAATGCTTGCAGACAGCAACGACATGGCAAGTGCATTCGCATGGTAGTCAGGTATTATTGCCAAATTAATTATAGTTGTGAATGTAGAATTACAATTGTCAAGCAAGGTTGGAAGTACTCAAAGTTGACTGAATTTGATACAATTAATTTGCCACTAGTAAACAGTATAATTTTTCAGTGATTGTAGAGCACTCGAACCGTGAAGTCTGGTCGACATATAGGCTAGATGTTGTATGCATGAATTCACACAGACATAGACAGGCAGGCAGGCACGCACGCACGCACGCACGCACGCAATTGTTGGACACCAGCCTGCTAATTCATTCGTATGATAGAAGAAATCTGCCTTAGATGAACAAAACCTGGTTTCTCAAATTACAGGTCACCTTACAGTGGATGTCGATCAGAATCATACAGTCCAGCGTGATATGGTAGTCTGTATATATTGAAAGAGTAGCTGAATTATACTTTCAATGATTTACTTTAGACACGAATAATCTAAACTGGAGAATACATACGGAGAAAATC
>JAODUO010003334.1:2500-10000 GCA_025642075.2 Ridgeia piscesae
GTCCTGGGAACAGAACGTGACATCAGAGTAGAAAAATGTTGGGATTATTGCGTGAATATAATTGTGTTGTCGGTGACAAGACGTATTTTCATGACAGCAGACGTCTTAAAGAAACATAGGATAAACACACACACACACACACACACACACACACACACACACACACACACACACACACACACACACACACACACACACACACACACAACACACACAAACAACACACACTCGCGCGCACACACACTCGCGCGCACACGCAAGCCACTGTTAGAACCACAGCTACGCAGCCGTCATGTCATCTCTATTTTTGGACGAATTAGTAGTATTACGTGTATAGCGGGTTTTTATAGTATATATGTATGTTTGATAGCGAAATTAAGTGATATAATATATACACAAAATAAAAAGCAGAAAATGAACAAGTGGGATGAAAAACGAACAACGAATGTTATCATTTGTATTTACGTTTTGTGCAAAAGTGTGTAAGTTTAATTTTGAATGTTTTAGAATAGTATTACTTGATAAAAAGTGCATCCTTGTTTTAATTGTTATTTCAATGTCAGCCTGAGAGCCAATGATCGTGTCTACCCTATTATGGGTTGAGGCCGTCCTGGTGGTCACAAACGCAAAGCATAATATCCCCATGAAGGACTTCAAAATGGCAGCCATGCACCTCATGGTAACTGAGGCCACTCACCTCGTTGTCCCAGCGGGCGGCCCACAGTGTGGCGGCGTGTTCACGCTGCATCCGAGATCCACGAGGTACTTTAGGAAATCATTGTGGCCTGTCAACTCGGCAAGCATAACAGCCGTCAGATGACGAGCTGGCTGCCTGTTTATACTTGCACGTAATGCCCCAGTAAATAGAAACACAGGTGATGTAAGATGAAGCCGCACGAATGACCGCCGGAATACGTGTGCCAGCTGGTACGTAAACAAAACACAAAAACATGTGGTTTCGCTTTATATACAAAACATAATTATGTTGTAAAGCTCGCTGGGTCGATGTTATTATTACATTTGCCCCTTGACCAACATCCTGCTATTTACATATCGCAAACGTAAATGTAAACGTACGCGGATCCTTAAACATCAAGTAGACTACGTTATACCACGGACTTATATGCACTGGACTGCTGTCTCCGGGTTCAAGGCCGCTAGAGTAGCGCAGCAAGGTCAACCTAGCACAAGATGTATAAGTTACTTCCGGTTGTCTGCTGGTTGCCGGCAATTTCGCAGTTGACCGCAGGAAAACATCGTTTTAATAAGACATTTGGATAAACTCTTACATGACACGTATGTTTAATAAAATCCTAGCAAATACATTGTTTGGAAAGTTGTTTTGAGTGAAGTATTGACGATTTTAAACGGCTAAAATGCGTTGCCGCGAAAAAATCATCGACCCAACTTGGCAACTTGCCAACTACGTCTACGAAGTACTAGTCCGTGTTGCAATTTATCAGTAAATGAAACCGTGGCTGCTTCGGTGGTTGGGGCAAACCCAGACTAGGGAAGGAAACAATTCATCAGTTTTAATCAAAATGAATGACTTGGGATTTAGTTACAGCCACGAGATGGACTTTAGGACCAGGGCCAACAGTATACAGATGGTCCCGAGACAACCCTCCCCCTCCACACCCCATGATCGTTACGGAAAATATAGTAGGTAGCCCTGCTGTAGGCACTTAAAAATTTTTTTTCACAGGATTTAGGCTTAAATGAAAGGTAATAAGTTGCAGATCACGTAACTGTTAATGTAATTACGATACCTTTATTAGATCCAAAATATTGCAATTTAAAAACGAAAAAATTGCGCTAAATTTGTGTATCACTTATAATGGTAAAATAAGCTCATTTTTGTTTCTGTTGATAAATATTCGAATAAGTGACTTTAAAATGGCATAACGTTGTAATTTATAGAACTATTAAAATATTGTTTGCAACATTTTAAAATACATTGAATGGAGTGATAAATTTTCAATACTGATGTTTTTTCATACTAATTAATCCAGTTAATTAGCTAATATTAGTTAAGTAGTGCACCAAGTTAACAGGCCGAAACATTCTAATTAAGACCAGCCGAGTCCATAAATATGAAGATATTTATACATAATATTATGCAGTGTGCATAACCACATTTATTACGAAATATATATATTAATATCATGTAATAATAAATTAGTTAATAGGTGATAATTGGCATATAATATATATTAACTAGTCATGTAATAATAAATTAGTTAATAGGTGATAATTAGCAGGCAACCTCAACAGACAGAAACTTTTTTGGTAAAATGCCACAATGTCCATGAATATGTTTATATTATATAAACATGAAATTTGTAAAACCACCTTACTTATGGTAAGAGATATAAATTAAATAATTATGTAATAAAAAATCATTAATAATAAATTAATGAATAAATCAATATATAATTAGCAGCCATACTTTGTATATACACATGAATAAACGGCCATAATGTCCATAATTATTAAGACATGTCCACATTAATTACGGTAGTAAATATACATTAGCCAGAAATTTCATATTAACACCAACTTAATTAATAAGTTAAAATTGGCTAATGTTAGCATGCTAACTCGGCAAAGGGTTATGTTTTGATGAAAGCCAGCAATAAATAATTATGAAGTAAATATAATTTATGCAATGTTTAGAACCATATGAAACATTATGATCAACCATCAATAAATACATGTCATTAAATAATAACTTTATTAATAAATATTATCTAAATAACAAACTCAACAGATTAATGCATGACAATGAAGCACAGTTGTCATACTTCACTTGTTTATGGGTGACCGTGTGTTTACAGGTTGGACAAATACTGCAGGCTCAGTAGAGACCAGTAATAAATGTTTACCATTTCATAATATTCTGCATTTCAACATGAACTTGATGAAGTAATGTTTATAAATGTTAACAGTGTTTCGTCACCGACTCCAACATCTCGTGTGCCAAATGCTGCTTTCTGGGTTACCCTCCATAGGGATAAAGTGCACGGTGAAGAAGCTGCTCACATTACTCCACCTCACAAATCTTTTTGCAATATTCACAATATTCTGCAAGATCTACGCAGGAATGTTCATAATCCAGTGTGTCCTGTGTCGTACAGAAACCATCTAATTTCAGTGCTTTGTAATTAAGTTGTAAAGTGATGTCTGTATTATTCAATGTGTATTATGTGTCACATTCAGCGAGATAAATTGTGTAAAATTATTTAGTGTATGCAGATCTTTGTAGGCTATGTACCTTGAACTACTACATTCACAGTTAACTGACAGATAGTTTTGTTCAGACAATGCAATAATGCTGTGTTCTTGTCTATTAAAACTGCAGTGTATATGTCATGTTCACAGGGACTGTATCTTTAGACAGCGTAGATATGTTGCTGTGTCATCTTCAGCCAGATGAAGCTTGTAATCATGCATACACGTAATGTGTGTAACTTTCAGGTGCGAGATTTCTGAAATAAAACAATTCAAAGTGCATGTAATAACTACAATAATTAATCAAACACATAGAATTATTGTATATCCATGCCAAGCATTTAAATACATATACTAGAAATAACAAATACACAATTCTTAGTAATGCTTACATTTCTAGAAGTAAAATGCATTATTATTAATTATAATTAGGAATAGTTGTAGTGATATTTTATTCACAATAATAAAACAGGATCAGAATAAATAAATTGCACATGAACAATCATCAAAATATAAATAACACAAATCAATAATAAATACAAGCGAATGGCAGTAAATATTGAAAACAGTTATCAATGCCTAACTGGGCTTGGGCCTAGGCCAAGCAAGGGCTGGTATTAACTGACAGCACAGAATGACAGATCGGTTAAATGATCGGCTGTTGTTAAACTGGCTTGAGATTAACAAATTATTATGAATATTTAAACATTACATATAATTCCAATCTATGAACTTACACCCATAGCAAGACTAGTTAAAACTTGCGTCACTTGCCCAAGAAAAAAGTTAGCCTTGCCTTCGGTATTGTTTACGCCATTACGCCGACACCCCGATGCATATTATACGTCATGTACGACGAAAATAGAATTAAATAAACCATTTAGAACTACACTGGAGATAGCCACAACATTTACCAAACTAGGTACAGTCATCGGTTTTGGAAAATTATCACTATTATTGAATTAAACAGTTATATTCACCGCAAGAATCCTGTCGATGTTTGGCATCTCCATCGCAGTGGTTAGTAGACCGGAAGTGGGGAGTACATCTTGTGCGCTCGTGACCTTTGCAGCCAACTCCGCCGCTCGCGAAGCGCCGCGAGCGGCGGAGACAGCAGTCCAGTGCATATAAGTCCGTGGTTATACTAGATGTATTGTACAATGTGTACTCACAGTCATAAGCATCTAAGTTATTTAAGATCGGGGCCCGAGGACTGCTCAAATCACTTTACATCGCGTCGTACTTTAGGAACAACCCAGAAATTCGTGTTTTAAGTAGAATCTATACAGCAATAGCATTACTTGGCATGCATGGTCGTCACTATCACGCAACGTCCACCGGTACACATCCTCGCGAGCCAGGGTTGTTTGCTATGCAAACGAACCCTGGTAAATCCCCTATGAGAACTGCATGATTTAGCCGAGTACAACTAGTTTAGTAACTTCGCCAGTCGTGACTGCTTCACCCACGAGAACAGCAACAACATATCCGCCCGTATTTGTAGACGAATAATTTTTTTTTTTGAATTCCAGTATAAATATACGCCCGCCCAATTACACGAGCAGCTGAACGGTTGTGTGTTTTCGAATTGTTGCCTCTGTATTCCAAACACTACATGAAACACGAGACCACATGACCGGAAACCGACCACATTTCTCGTGAGTGCGGGGATCTCCCAGGCTGGCTGGTACTAATATAACCAACAGTAGCGACCCCTGGCGCGAGAGGACGCTATCGAGTGATATTCACCGATATCTAATCGAACTACAAACCTACGCAGAAACGCCTCCTTGCGGGGATCGTCGGCAATTCGATCTAGTAGACTCCGCAAGAGGCTCATGTCCCCACTTTGTGCCAGTATATGCAGCGATGTTTGCTTTGAAGCAGTCTGCAAGGTTTTGTGACAAATACACCATTTAACCTCTTGTAGCTTTTTATTTTCCACAACACGGCTTTTCGACAAGGGAGTTGGTAAGAAAAGTACTGGTTTTCTATAATAACAATTAGCAGGTTTTTAACCCTAAATAGAAACATAGTTAAGTACAATTAGACAGACAATTATTCATCTAATTTGTCTTCAGTTAAAATGATGCATGTTAACTAAAAGATGTGATATTATAACATATTTGAAGATTATCTGAAACGTTCCCAGAGCAAAGCCGTGGGAACAGTGGGAAACTGTTTGCAATATCACTTTTATATTATGTTGATACTTGTAATTTGGTTACCTTTTCAGTAATGTATTGCGCCGTAAGGAAATCGGAGTCGCCATGATCGATACAGAAACCAGCGACCTGAAAGCAAAATGGCAACCACGGTGACAACAATAATTGTAATTAAAATTTTATTCTGCAATAAAATCAACAGGATGTACATCATTCAGTGCGTAGGAATTCCTTTCGATGCATGACATGTTATGTACACATTACTGGTTTTAGGTCATGTTCATGTCTGCATGAACCACGATGGTTAACGACGCTATTATTTTAATTGTTAAGCTTATACGTCGTTGAAATAACTGTGTGGTATTACCACAGCTCATAAGATACTGCGCCGTTGTATTTAACAAGATTGCCACCTAGAGATTCAACTCTAGATGGCAGGTGGACTAGGAAGCCATTTGGCTTATCGAGAGTCCAACCTATCTATCTAAGTATACCCGCCCTTCTTAGGTATATGTCGATTTTATTTTTAAATATATTAACACTACTAGCACCTACACAATCAGCTGATAATCTGTTCCATTCGTTTACTGTTCTTTGTGAAAATGAAAATTTTCTAATATCTAGTCTACACTGCTTCTTTGCTAATGTAACTCCATGTCCTCTAGTCCTTCTCTCTTCCTTGACTGTGAAAAAATATTTCTGTCAATATTTTCATATCCATTCAATATTTTAAACACCTCAATCTGATCTCCTTCAATCTTCTGGTTTCTAGTGTTGTTAAACCACATTCTTTTAGACGCATTTCATAACTAATATTCCTGAGTTTTGGTATCATTTTGGTTGCTCTCCTTTGTACTCTTTCTAGCATATCAATATCCTTCTTGCGATATGGCCTCCATGCTTGTATACAATATTCTAAGTGAGGCCTAACTATTGTTTTATACAGCGGTATTATTAGTTCTTTTTCTTTGTACACTATATTTCGCCTAATTAATCCAAGAATTTGGTTTCCCTTCGCTGCTGCAATTCCACACTGCTCTGATACCTTCATGTCAGCACTAATAGTTAACCCTAAGTCCTTTTCCTTTAAGGTAGTATTTAGTACAGTATCACCCATTGTATATTGTGCATCTTCATTCCCATGTCCTGTGTGAAGGCACTTACACTTTCCAAAATTAAACAGCATTTGCCACTTCTCAGACCATTCTATCAACTTATTAAGATCATCTTGTAAATGCTGTCTATCTGCATCACTTTTAATTTTCCTAAACACTTTTGTGTCGTCCGCAAACTTCAACACCTTGCTTGTTATGTCATCATCCAAATCATTGATATATATTAAGAATAAAATAGGTCCCAGTACTGATCCCTGCGGTACTCCACTCAAAACCGTTTTCCAGTTTGAAACCTCCCCATCAACTACTACTCTTTGTCTTCTATCAATAAGCCATTTTTCTATCCAGTTGATCATTCCATTTCCTATGCCATGGGCCTTTAGTTTAAGTAGTAGTCTTTGGTGTGGCACTTTGTCAAAGGCTTTTTTAAATCTAAGTAGATTATATCTACTGGTGATCCCTCATCTAGCCACTTTGTGACATCTTCCAAAAACATAACATATTTGTTAAGCATGACCTCGCTTTTAAAAACCCATGTTGAGATGGGTTTATCAATTTATTTTTAACAAGAAAATCAACCAGGTGATTTTTAATTAGTCTTTCTAATAGTTTGCAAATCACCGATGTTAAACTCACTGGTCTATAGTTCTCTGACTTGTTTCTCGAACCTTTTTTAAATAATGGTATAATGTTTGCTTCTTTCCATTCTAACGGAACTATTCCCTCCTCTAATGACAAATTGAACACAGTTGCAAGCGGTATGCTGATTTGTTCTACAATTTCCAATAGTAATTTGGGAGGAATCCCATCCTTCATATCTCTTATTTTCATAGCTACCATTGTTGGGGTTACAATTAGTTGTCCTAAATAGTCAAACTCTCTCCCTTTGAACTTAGTCTCAAGTACTGGTAATATACTAATATCTTCCCTGGTAAACACCGAACTAAAGTACTCATTTAAGTTTTCTGCCATTAAGAATCCCTCTGTTA
>JAODUO010003335.1:0-15575 GCA_025642075.2 Ridgeia piscesae
ATTGAGCATATGTGATATAAAATGCCAAGACCAACATTTGTTTTCAAGTTTGTTACCGTGGCCTAACGATAAAATTTATCTTGGTTGATTTATCAGTGAGCCATAGGCGTCGAAACTGGGAGGACTTGTGTTGGGTGACGTAACATAAGGCGACTCGTACTCGGGATGGAGTGTTGTAACTCGATAAGTTTATTGACTAGTCGTGTACACATGCGCGGTGGTATACACACTGAATACTACATCTCCCTTTCTTTGAAAGAAATATTCTGTTTACTATTAGACCAAATAAACATGTTGATCAACTGATTCACAAACTGTAAAAAGTGAACATAATTAGACTTATTCCATAAAAGTAAATGTTCAATGTCTGTCAATGTCTCCGTTTTCTCTTTCCATTATTCACACTTCTAATGTTATACTGACTGTAGGGTGGACTATCTACAGCCGTAGAGTAAACAACTAGTCAGGGATTATTCTGTCCTGCAGCGCATGTAACGCCTCAGTCGTGACGTTTGCCCTTCGGCTGACCTGGCCAGAGGTCCAGGCGTCGTGGTGGCTTGCTCACACGACCACTGCGGGTGACAAATCCCGCGGGTGCACTTGGACCTGGCGGTGCCTCTTGTGATCTGCCTGGGCCTGGACGCGCGACCACCTTCTCCGGTGTTTGTTGACACACCGGGATGACCGGCCTCGGCCTCTGGTCGTTTGGTGCTATACCGGTGTCCTCGCGTTGGACTCAGAGCTTTGTCCTGGCGGAGCGACAGCTGCTAATTGAGTGTCTGCCCCGACCGTTGACAGTCGAATGTGTCGTCTGTTGCGTCTCACTTTGTAGACAGTCGGCATTCGAAGTTCCCTTGCTATTGGTAACTTATGTCGAGGCCTGCGACTCATGCATAGTTGGGCTGGTGACAGATGACAACTTTCAAGCGGCGTCGTGCGGTAGTCCAGCAAAGCCGAGTGTTTGTCCGTACACTTACGCCAAAGCCGTTTGACAATCTGTGCTGCTCGTTCGGCTGCGCCGTTAGATTGTGGCGATGACGTGTAATGGTCGATTTGGTAATCTTTGCAAGTAATCTTTGTGAAGTGAGGGGCACCGGTGCCGGCTGTGATGTGAGGGGCCTCGGTGCCGGCTGTGATGTGAGGGGTACCGGTGCCGGCTGTGATGTGAGGGGTACCGGTGCCGGCTGTGATGTGAGGGGCACGGTGCCGGCTGTGATGTGAGGGGCACCGGTGCCGGCTGTGATGTGAGGGGTACCGGTGCCGGCTGTGATGTGAGGGGCACGGTGCCGGCTGTGATGTGAGGGGCACCGGTGCCGGCTGTGATGTGAGCGGCATCGGTGCCGGCTGTGATGTGAGGGGCACCGGTGCCGGCTGTGATGTGAGGGGTACCGGTGCCGGCTGTGATGTGAGGGGCACGGTGCCGGCTGTGATGTGAGGGGCCCCGGTGCCGGCTGTGATAAATAACCGTTGGGCAATTCGACGTCGCTTAATTGCTCCTGATGCGCCCCTTGAAAAACCTCCCTTTGATGACGAAACGGGTTGGTAAAAGCAACAAGGTTATTCCAGCACGACTTCGCCTTACCTGAGGACAACGATAATATATTTTGATTGTCATCAATTATTACTAAATACGGCAGAAACAGTATTTTGTCAGCTATACGAAATGTAGCTACAGCAGAATTTAGAATGTTTTGCTTGTATAAGTGAGCAACGATATAAATACAGTCTTAGTGGCTGTTCAGCAGCTCACAACGAGATGTGCTGAGTGAACCAGGAAATTAAGTGTGCGATACACTGTATACCAGAAACTATATGATAACACAACTTCGACAAGCATTGTCTCACGAGACAGAAGCTGTTGAACACTATAGCAACACATCAATATACGTATAGTAAAACACCTTTCCACAAGTTATACGTTTGACTGTTTATCAACATTAACCGATGTATGCATCTACCCACGTGCTATTACAAACGATTCGTATATTGTAGATTCATTTAACATAACGTCAGGCACTAAGCCATTGGTACATGTGTACGTTGCCTACATGACAAAGACAAGTTCAGTAATAACCGCATATTCACACCCACCACCCCACCTTACAATGGTGAGTTCGTAGAACCAATCATAGTTGTAGGACAACCCATTCACGTGTCTTGATATAATTGAATGCAAGTCATTAACACTTTAATAAACTGTTGTAACTGTTAAATATAAATTCGCACATGTTTGCCTAAACCTGATTTTGTGTAAAGAAAATATTTCTCAACCTGTCTACTGAATTTTTATGGTTTTATATCGGTTGTTCGTGTGTAGTCGCCATTGCATTGAGCATATGTGATATAGAATGCCAAGACCAACATTTGTTTTCAAGTTTGTTACCGTGGCCTAACGATATAATTATCTTGGTTGATTTATCAGTGAGCCATAGGCGTCGAAACTGGGAGGACTTGTGTTGGGTGACGTAACATAAGGCGACTCGTACTCGGGATGGTAGTGTTGTAACTCGATAAGTTTATTGACTAGTCGTGTACACATGCGCGGTGGTATACACACTGAATACTACATCTCCCTTTCTTTGAAAGAAATATTCTGTTTACTATTAGACCAAATAAACATGTTGATCAACTGATTCACAAACTGTAAAAAGTGAACATAATTAGACTTATTCCATAAAAGTAAATGTTCAATGTCTGTCAATGTCTCCGTTTTCTCTTTCCATTATTCACACTTCTAATGTTATACTGACTGTAGGGTGGACTATCTACAGCCGTAGAGTAAACAACTAGTCAGGGATTATTCTGCCTGCAGCGCATGTAACGCCTCAGTCGTGACGTTTGCCCTTCGGCTGACCTGGCCAGAGGTCCAGGCGTCGTGGTGGCTTGCTCACACGACCACTGCGGGTGACAAATCCCGCGGGTGCACTTGGACCTGGCGGTGCCTCTTGTGATCTGCCTGGGCCTGGACGCGCGACCACCTTCTCCGGTGTTTGTTGACACACCGGGATGACCGGCCTCGGCCTCTGGTCGTTTGGTGCTATACCGGTGTCCTCGCGTTGGACTCAGAGGCCCGGGGGAACGTAATTGGGTTGGGCCCGGCCTTTGCGGGTCCATTTTTGAAAGGGACGGCCCGCAGGAAAAGGGGCCGCTGTTTGGGGAAATGAAAAAGGGGTTGGGGTCCGGCCGGGGTTTTTCCCTAATTTGGGGCTCCGGCGGGGCCCCCCGATGATTAAGGGTTTTTTCCGTTCTTTTTGATGGAGGGGACGGTCCCGGTTTTGGGGTTGGGGCCCCGGGGGTAATTGGGGGGATGCCCGTGATGTGAGGGGCCCCCTCCGGCTGTGATTTAGGGGGACCTGCCGGGGGAGGGGGGGCCGGGCCGGGGGGAAGGGGGGGTTGCGGGGGGTGAGGGGGAGGGGGGGGTTTTGGGGCCGGGGCCCGGGGGAGGAGGGGGGGGCAGGGGGGGACCGGGCCGGCTTAAAAAGGGGGGGCCCTGCCGGGTATACAGGGGGGGTTTTAAAAATCAACATCGTTGGGTTCGAGTCGTTTTCATAATTGTTCCCGATGGCCACCTTAAAACCCAAACCTTTTGATGACGTCAACAAAGGGTTTGGGCGCAAAACAACAAAGGTTTTTAAAAGACTTCCCTTATGGGGCAACGATAATATATTTTTATTGTCATCAATTATTATTACCGAAACAGATTTTTTCATTAAAAATTTAAGAGAAAGAATGTTTTGCTTGTAAAGTGAGCAAGAAAAAAAAGGGGTGTTGCGCTCACCGGATGTGCTGGGTGAACCAGGAAAAAGGGGGATAAATGTATACCAGAAACTTAAAGATAAAACCCACAAACATTGTCCACGAACAAATTTGCACATAGCAACACACAATATACTATAGTAAAACACCCTTTCCACAAAATACGTTTGACTGTTTATCAACATTAACCGATGTATGCATCTACCCACGTGCTATTACAAACGATTCGTATATTGTAGATTCATTTAACATAACGTCAGGCACTAAGCCATTGGTACATGTGTACGTTGCCTACATGACAAAGACAAGTTCAGTAATAACCGCATATTCACACCCACCACCCCACCTTACAATGGTGAGTTCGTAGAACCAATCATAGTTGTAGGACAACCCATTCACGTGTCTTGATATAATTGAATGCAAGTCATTAACACTTTAATAAACTGTTGTAACTGTTAAATATAAATTCGCACATGTTTGCCTAAACCTGATTTTGTGTAAAGAAAATATTTCTCAACCTGTCTCTGAATTTTTATGGTTTTATATCGGTTGTTTTGGGGTAGTCGCCATTGCATTGAGCATATGTGATATAGAATGCCAAGACCAACATTTGTTTTCAAGTTTGTTACCGTGGCCTAACGATATAATTATCTTGGTTGATTTATCAGTGAGCCATAGGCGTCGAAACTGGGAGGACTTGTGTTGGGTGACGTAACATAAGGCGACTCGTACTCGGGATGGTAGTGTTGTAACTCGATAAGTTTATTGACTAGTCGTGTACACATGCGCGGTGGTATACACACTGAATACTACATCTCCCTTTCTTTGAAAGAAATATTCTGTTTACTATTAGACCAAATAAACATGTTGATCAACTGATTCACAAACTGTAAAAAGTGAACATAATTAGACTTATTCCATAAAAGTAAATGTTCAATGTCTGTCAATGTCTCCGTTTTCTCTTTCCATTATTCACACTTCTAATGTTATACTGACTGTAGGGTGGACTATCTACAGCCGTAGAGTAAACAACTAGTCAGGGATTATTCTGCCCTGCAGCGCATGTAACGCCTCAGTCGTGACGTTTGCCCTTCGGCTGACCTGGCCAGAGGTCCAGGCGTCGTGGTGGCTTGCTCACACGACCACTGCGGGTGACAAATCCCGCGGGTGCACTTGGACCTGGCGGTGCCTCTTGTGATCTGCCTGGGCCTGGACGCGCGACCACCTTCTCCGGTGTTTGTTGACACACCGGGATGACCGGCCTCGGCCTCTGGTCGTTTGGTGCTATACCGGTGTCCTCGCGTTGGACTCAGAGCTTTGTCCTGGCGGAGCGACAGCTGCTAATTGAGTGTCTGCCCCGACCGTTGACAGTCGAATGTGTCGTCTGTTGCGTCTCACTTTGTAGACAGTCGGCATTCGAAGTTCCCTTGCTATTGGTAACTTATGTCGAGGCCTGCGACTCATGCATAGTTGGGCTGGTGACAGATGACAACTTTCAAGCGGCGTCGTGCGGTAGTCCAGCAAAGCCGAGTGTTTGTCCGTACACTTACGCCAAAGCCGTTTGACAATCTGTGCTGCTCGTTCGGCTGCGCCGTTAGATTGTGGCGATGACGTGTAATGGTTGATTTGGTAATCTTTGCAAGTAATCTTTGTGATGTGAGGGGCACTGGTGCCGGTCCTGGGGGATGTGAGCCCGGGCCCTTTGGTGCCGGCTGTGATGTGAGGGGACCGGTGCCGGCTGTGATGTGAGGGGCCCCCGGGGCCGGCTGTGATGTGGGGGGGGGTCACCGGTGCCGGCTGTGATGTGAGGGGTACCGGTGCCGGCTGTGATGTGAGGGGCACCCTTTGGTGCCGGCTGTGATGTGAGGGCACCCGGGGCCGGCTGTGATGTGAGCGGCCCCGGGGCCGGCTGTGATAACATCAACATCGTTGGGCAATTCGACGTCGTTCTCATAATTGTCTCCTGATGCGCCACCTATGAACAACTTCTCAACCTTTCCGATGACGTCAACGAAGGTTGGTCGCAAAGCAACAAGGTTATTCCAGCACGACTTCGCCTTACCTGAGGACAACGATAATATATTTTGATTGTCATCAATTATTACTAAATACGGCAGAAACAGTATTTTGTCAGCTATACGAAATGTAGCTACAGCAGAATTTAGAATGTTTTGCTTGTATAAGTGAGCAACGATATAAATACAGTCTTAGTGGCTGTTCAGCAGCTCACAACGAGATGTGCTGAGTGAACCAGGAAATTAAGTGTGCGATACACTGTATACCAGAAACTATATGATAACACAACTTCGACAAGCATTGTCTCACGAGACAGAAGCTGTTGAACACTATAGCAACACATCAATATACGTATAGTAAAACACCTTTCCACAAGTTATACGTTTGACTGTTTATCAACATTAACCGATGTATGCATCTACCCACGTGCTATTACAAACGATTCGTATATTGTAGATTCATTTAACATAACGTCAGGCACTAAGCCATTGGTACATGTGTACGTTGCCTACATGACAAAGACAAGTTCAGTAATAACCGCATATTCACACCCACCACCCCACCTTACAATGGTGAGTTCGTAGAACCAATCATAGTTGTAGGACAACCCATTCACGTGTCTTGATATAATTGAATGCAAGTCATTAACACTTTAATAAACTGTTGTAACTGTTAAATATAAATTCGCACATGTTTGCCTAAACCTGATTTTGTGTAAAGAAAATATTTCTCAACCTGTCTACTGAATTTTTATGGTTTTATATCGGTTGTTCGTGTGTAGTCGCCATTGCATTGAGCATATGTGATATAGAATGCCAAGACCAACATTTGTTTTCAAGTTTGTTACCGTGGCCTAACGATATAATTATCTTGGTTGATTTATCAGTGAGCCATAGGCGTCGAAACTGGGAGGACTTGTGTTGGGTGACGTAACATAAGGCGACTCGTACTCGGGATGGAGTGTTGTAACTCGATAAGTTTATTGACTAGTCGTGTACACATGCGCGGTGGTATACACACTGAATACTACATCTCCCTTTCTTTGAAAGAAATATTCTGTTTACTATTAGACCAAATAAACATGTTGATCAACTGATTCACAAACTGTAAAAAGTGAACATAATTAGACTTATTCCATAAAAGTAAATGTTCAATGTCTGTCAATGTCTCCGTTTTCTCTTTCCATTATTCACACTTCTAATGTTATACTGACTGTAGGGTGGACTATCTACAGCCGTAGAGTAAACAACTAGTCAGGGATTATTCTGTCCTGCAGCGCATGTAACGCCTCAGTCGTGACGTTTGCCCTTCGGCTGACCTGGCCAGAGGTCCAGGCGTCGTGGTGGCTTGCTCACACGACCACTGCGGGTGACAAATCCCGCGGGTGCACTTGGACCTGGCGGTGCCTCTTGTGATCTGCCTGGGCCTGGACGCGCGACCACCTTCTCCGGTGTTTGTTGACACACCGGGATGACCGGCCTCGGCCTCTGGTCGTTTGGTGCTAACCGGGTTTCCGTATTCTGGGGGTGCACCATGCATATTGGTTGGCCCGCGTGCAACTTTGCCGGGGGGTAAATCCGGCCGGCTTTGGCCGAAAAAAGGGCCCCCGGGCCCCTGCAACCGCTCCGGGTCCCTTTTGGGGGATGAGTAAGGTTACTTTCAAAAAAGAGTCCGGGGGGGGGGCCCGGGCTGTTTGGGGGGGGGCCCTGAGGGGCCCCTGGGGTGTGAAGGGGCGGTGCCCGGGGGAGGGGCCGCGGGGGGGAGGGGCATCGGGGGAGAGCCCCTGGCTGGATGGAGGGGACCGGGCCCCGGGGGGGGGGGATGGAGGGCACGGGGGGCTTTGGGAGGGCCGGGGGATGGGCGGGGGGGCCCCGGGGGCCGGGGGAAAAATCAACATCGGGGCAATTTGCGTCTTTCAAATTTTTCCCGATGGCCCCCCATGAACAAATTTCAATTTTTCGTCAACGAAGGTTGGGCGCAAAGCAACAAGGTTATTCCAGCACGATTTTCCGGGGCCTTTTTTTTTTTTTCTTCCCCAGACAACGAAATTTTCCAAATTTAAATTTTTTTTGTTAATCAACGATATAAATACAGTCTTAGTGGCTGTTCAGCAGCTCACAACGAGATGTGCTGGTGAACCAGGAAATTAAGTGTGCGATACACTGTATACCAGAAACTATATGATAACACAACTTCGACAAGCATTGTCTCACGAGACAAAACTGTTGAACACTATAGCAACACATCAATATACGTATAGTAAAACACCTTTCCACAAGTTATACGTTTGACTGTTTATCAACATTAACCGATGTATGCATCTACCCACGTGCTATTACAAACGATTCGTATATTGTAGATTCATTTAACATAACGTCAGGCACTAAGCCATTGGTACATGTGTACGTTGCCTACATGACAAAGACAAGTTCAGTAATAACCGCATATTCACACCCACCACCCCACCTTACAATGGTGAGTTCGTAGAACCAATCATAGTTGTAGGACAACCCATTCACGTGTCTTGATATAATTGAATGCAAGTCATTAACACTTTAATAAACTGTTGTAACTGTTAAATATAAATTCGCACATGTTTGCCTAAACCTGATTTTGTGTAAAGAAAATATTTCTCAACCTGTCTACTGAATTTTTATGGTTTTATATCGGTTGTTCGTGTGTAGTCGCCATTGCATTGAGCATATGTGATATAGAATGCCAAGACCAACATTTGTTTTCAAGTTTGTTACCGTGGCCTAACGATATAATTATCTTGGTTGATTTATCAGTGAGCCATAGGCGTCGAAACTGGGAGGACTTGTGTTGGGTGACGTAACATAAGGCGACTCGTACTCGGGATGGTAGTGTTGTAACTCGATAAGTTTATTGACTAGTCGTGTACACATGCGCGGTGGTATACACACTGAATACTACATCTCCCTTTCTTTGAAAGAAATATTCTGTTTACTATTAGACCAAATAAACATGTTGATCAACTGATTCACAAACTGTAAAAAGTGAACATAATTAGACTTATTCCATAAAAGTAAATGTTCAATGTCTGTCAATGTCTCCGTTTTCTCTTTCCATTATTCACACTTCTAATGTTATACTGACTGTAGGGTGGACTATCTACAGCCGTAGAGTAAACAACTAGTCAGGGATTATTCTGCCTGCAGCGCATGTAACGCCTCAGTCGTGACGTTTGCCCTTCGGCTGACCTGGCCAGAGGTCCAGGCGTCGTGGTGGCTTGCTCACACGACCACTGCGGGTGACAAATCCCGCGGGTGCACTTGGACCTGGCGGTGCCTCTTGTGATCTGCCTGGGCCTGGACGCGCGACCACCTTCTCCGGTGTTTGTTGACACACCGGGATGACCGGCCTCGGCCTCTGGTCGTTTGGTGCTATACCGGTGTCCTCGCGTTGGACTCAGAGCTTTGTCCTGGCGGAGCGACAGCTGCTAATTGAGTGTCTGCCCCGACCGTTGACAGTCGAATGTGTCGTCTGTTGCGTTCACTTTGTAGCGCGGCATTCGAAGCCCTTTCATTGGTAACTTTGTCGAGGCCTGCGACTCTGCTGTTGGGCTGGTGACAGATGCAACTTTAAGCGGCGTGTGCGGTAGCCAGCAAAGCCGAGGTTTGCCGTCATTACGCCAAAGCCCGGACAACTGTGTGCTCGCGGCGCGCCGAGGTGGCGTGCGTGTAAGGGAGGAACTTTGCGTAAACTTTTTGGGGTGAGGGGCACGGGCCGGTTTTGAGGGGGGCCCGGTGCCGGCTTAAAGTGAGGGGACCGGTGCCGGCTGTATGTGAGGGGCCCCCCGGGGCCCGGGTGGGTGGGGCCGGTGCCGGCTGGAGTAGGGGACCCGGGGCCGGGGTAGGAGGGGGGCCCGGGGGCGGCTTATGGAGGGGCCCCTCGGGTGGTGTAGGGGGCCTCCGGCGGAGGGCCCCTCGGTTCCGGGGGTATGTGAGGGGCCCCCTTTTTGGGGCTGATTGAGGGGGACCCCTTTTCCCGGGTTGTTAGGGCCGTGCCGGGGCTGTATCCCGAGGGCGGGGCCGGGCGTGATAACCCTCCGTAAAACGAGCCAAAGCCCGAGCGCCACCTATGAACAACTCTCAACCTTTCCGATGACGTCAACAAGGTTTGGCGCAAACAACAATTATTGACGATTCGTTTTGAGGCAACGATAAATATTTTGATTGTCACAATTATTACTAAATCGGCAGAAACATATTTTGCACATACGTGTGTAAGAGAATTTAAATGTTTTGCTTGATAATACAAGAATAAAAAAGTCTTATGGTGTTCAGACTCACAAGAGTGTGTGGGTGAACCGGAAATTAATGTCGTCATGTAACCAGAAAAAATGTAAAACCCAACTTCGACAAGATTTTCTCAAACGAACTTTGAACACTAAGCAACACTAATATACGTAAGTAAAAACCCTTTAAAGGGTTTTTTATACGGGTTTGAAAAATTTGTTTAAAACAAATTTTCCCGATTTTTTTCAAAAAATTTTCCCCCCAAAAAGTGGCCCTTTTTTCACCCACACTTCTTGTATTTGAACAAACATTTAAACTTTAATAAACGTTGTAAATTTAAAAAAATTCCAATTTTGCCCAAAATATTTTGTTAAAAAAATATTTTCCCTTTATAATTTTTATGGTTTTATATCGGGTTTTTCGGTTAGCGATTGCTTTGGATATTGTTGTTTTCCGACCAACTTTGTTTTCAAGTTTGTTAGTGGCCTAACATATAAATCTTGGTTGATTTATCAGGGCCGGCTCGAAACGGGAGGACTTGGGGGTACTAAATAAGGCGACCGTCTCATAGGGAAACCCATGTTTTTTTACAGCGGTACACATGCGCGGTGGTAACACACGAAAAACCCTCCCCTTTCTTTTAAAAAAAACGTTTACTAAGACCAAATAAACGTTATCAACGATTCACAAACGAAAAAGTAAAATAAAGACATTCCATAAAAGAAAAATTTCAAGTTTCAATTTGAAACACACCATGTACCAATGGCTTAGTGCCGACCGGTTATGTTAAATGAATCTACAATATACGAATCGTTTGTAATAGCACGTGGGTAGATGCATACATCGGTTAATGTTTAAACGTCAACTATACTTGTGGAAAGGTGTTTTACTATACGTATATTGATGTGTTGCTATAGTGTTCAACAGCTTCTGTCTCGTGAGACAATGCTTGTCGAAGTTGTGTTATCATATAGTTTCTGGTATACAGTGTATCGCACACTTAATTTCCTGGTTCACCCAGCACATCTCGTTGTGAGCTGCTGAACAGCCACTAAGACTGTATTTATATCGTTGCTCACTTATACAAGCAAAACATTCTAAATTCTGCTGTAGCTACATTTCGTATAGCTGACAAAATACTGTTTCTGCCGTATTTAGTAATAATTGATGACAATCAAAATATATTATCGTTGTCCTCAGGTAAGGCGAAGTCGTGCTGGAATAACCTTGTTGCTTTGCGACCAACCTTCGTTGACGTCATCGGAAAGGTTGAGAAGTTGTTCATAGGTGGCGCATCAGGAGACAATTATGAGAACGACGTCGAATTGCCCAACGATGTTGATGTTATCACAGCCGGCCCCGGTGCCCCTCGCATCACAGCCGGCACCGATGCCCCTCACATCACAGCCGGCACCGGTACCCCTCATATCACAGCCGGCACCGGTGCCCCTCACATCACAGCCGGCACCGTGCCGCTCACATCACAGCCGGCACCGGTACCCTCACATCACAGCCGGCACCGGTGCCCCTCACATCACAGCCGCCACCAGTGCCCCTCACATCACAGCCGGCACCGGTACCCCTCACATCACAGCCGGCACCGGTACCCCTCACATCACAGCCGGCACCGGGGCCCCTCACATCACAGCCGGCACCGGTACCCCTCACATTACAGCCGGCACCGGTGCCCCTCACATCACAGCCGGCACCAGTGCCCCTCACATCACAAAGATTACTTGCAAAGATTACCAAATCAACCATTACACGTCATCGCCACAATCTAACGGCGCAGCCGAACGAGCAGCACAGATTGTCAAACGGCTTTGGCGTAAGTGTACGGACAAACACTCGGCTTTGCTGGACTACCGCACGACGCCGCTTGAAAGTTGTCATCTGTCACCAGCCCAACTATGCATGAGTCGCAGGCCTCGACATAAGTTACCAATAGCAAGGGAACTTCGAATGCCGACTGTCTACAAAGTGAGACGCAACAGACGACACATTCGACTGTCAACGGTCGGGGCAGACACTCAATTAGCAGCTGTCGCTCCGCCAGGACAAAGCTCTGAGTCCAACGCGAGGACACCGGTATAGCACCAAACGACCAGAGGCCGAGGCCGGTCATCCCGGTGTGTCAACAAACACCGGAGAAGGTGGTCGCGCGTCCAGGCCCAGGCAGATCACAAGAGGCACCGCCAGGTCCAAGTGCACCCGCGGGATTTGTCACCCGCAGTGGTCGTGTGAGCAAGCCACCACGACGCCTGGACCTCTGGCCAGGTCAGCCGAAGGGCAAACGTCACGACTGAGGCGTTACATGCGCTGCAGGACAGAATAATCCCTGACTAGTTGTTTACTCTACGGCTGTAGATAGTCCACCCTACAGTCAGTATAACATTAGAAGTGTGAATAATGGAAAGAGAAAACGGAGACATTGACAGACATTGAACATTTACTTTTATGGAATAAGTCTAATTATGTTCACTTTTTACAGTTTGTGAATCAGTTGATCAACATGTTTATTTGGTCTAATAGTAAACAGAATATTTCTTTCAAAGAAAGGGAGATGTAGTATTCAGTGTGTATACCACCGCGCATGTGTACACGACTAGTCAATAAACTTATCGAGTTACAACACTACCATCCCGAGTACGAGTCGCCTTATGTTACGTCACCCAACACAAGTCCTCCCAGTTTCGACGCCTATGGCTCACTGATAAATCAACCAAGATAATTATATCGTTAGGCCACGGTAACAAACTTGAAAACAAATGTTGGTCTTGGCATTCTATATCACATATGCTCAATGCAATGGCGACTACACACGAACAACCGATATAAAACCATAAAAATTCAGTAGACAGGTTGAGAAATATTTTCTTTACACAAAATCAGGTTTAGGCAAACATGTGCGAATTTATATTTAACAGTTACAACAGTTTATTAAAGTGTTAATGACTTGCATTCAATTATATCAAGACACGTGAATGGGTTGTCCTACAACTATGATTGGTTCTACGAACTCACCATTGTAAGGTGGGGTGGTGGGTGTGAATATGCGGTTATTACTGAACTTGTCTTTGTCATGTAGGCAACGTACACATGTACCAATGGCTTAGTGCCTGACGTTATGTTAAATGAATCTACAATATACGAATCGTTTGTAATAGCACGTGGGTAGATGCATACATCGGTTAATGTTGATAAACAGTCAAACGTATAACTTGTGGAAAGGTGTTTTACTATACGTATATTGATGTGTTGCTATAGTGTTCAACAGCTTCTGTCTCGTGAGACAATGCTTGTCGAAGTTGTGTTATCATATAGTTTCTGGTATACAGTGTATCGCACACTTAATTTCCTGGTTCACCCAGCACATCTCGTTGTGAGCTGCTGAACAGCCACTAAGACTGTATTTATATCGTTGCTCACTTATACAAGCAAAACATTCTAAATTCTGCTGTAGCTACATTTCGTATAGCTGACAAAATACTGTTTCTGCCGTATTTAGTAATAATTGATGACAATCAAAATATATTATCGTTGTCCTCAGGTAAGGCGAAGTCGTGCTGGAATAACCTTGTTGCTTTGCGACCAACCTTCGTTGACGTCATCGGAAAGGTTGAGAAGTTGTTCATAGGTGGCGCATCAGGAGACAATTTGAGGACGTCGAATGCCCAAAGAGTGATGATATGCCGCACGGTCACACCGGGCCCCTCACATCACAGCCGGCACCGATGCCCCTCACATCACAGCCGGCACCGGTACCCCTCATATCACAGCCGGCACCGGTGCCCCTCACATCACAGCCGGCACCGATGCCGCTCACATCACAGCCGGCACCGGTACCCCTCACATCACAGCCGGCACCGGTGCCCCTCACATCACAGCCGGCACCAGTGCCCCTCACATCACAGCCGGCACCGGTACCCCTCACATCACAGCCGGCACCGGTACCCCTCACATCACAGCCGGCACCGGGGCCCCTCACATCACAGCCGGCACCGGTACCCCTCACATTACAGCCGGCACCGAGGCCCCTCACATCACAACCGGCACCAGTGCCCCTCACATCACAAAGATTACTTGCAAAGATTACCAAATCAACCATTACACGTCATCGCCACAATCTAACGGCGCAGCCGAACGAGCAGCACAGATTGTCAAACGGCTTTGGCGTAAGTGTACGGACAAACACTCGGCTTTGCTGGACTACCGCACGACGCCGCTTGAAAGTTGTCATCTGTCACCAGCCCAACTATGCATGAGTCGCAGGCCTCGACATAAGTTACCAATAGCAAGGGAACTTCGAATGCCGACTGTCTACAAAGTGAGACGCAACAGACGACACATTCGACTGTCAACGGTCGGGGCAGACACTCAATTAGCAGCTGTCGCTCCGCCAGGACAAAGCTCTGAGTCCAACGCGAGGACACCGGTATAGCACCAAACGACCAGAGGCCGAGGCCGGTCATCCCGGTGTGTCAACAAACACCGGAGAAGGTGGTCGCGCGTCCAGGCCCAGGCAGATCACAAGAGGCACCGCCAGGTCCAAGTGCACCCGCGGGATTTGTCACCCGCAGTGGTCGTGTGAGCAAGCCACCACGACGCCTGGACCTCTGGCCAGGTCAGCCGAAGGGCAAACGTCACGACTGAGGCGTTACATGCGCTGCAGGACAGAATAATCCCTGACTAGTTGTTTACTCTACGGCTGTAGATAGTCCACCCTACAGTCAGTATAACATTAGAAGTGTGAATAATGGAAAGAGAAAACGGAGACATTGACAGACATTGAACATTTACTTTTATGGAATAAGTCTAATTATGTTCACTTTTTACAGTTTGTGAATCAGTTGATCAACATGTTTATTTGGTCTAATAGTAAACAGAATATTTCTTTCAAAGAAAGGGAGATGTAGTATTCAGTGTGTATACCACCGCGCATGTGTACACGACTAGTCAATAAACTTATCGAGTTACAACACTACCATCCCGAGTACGAGTCGCCTTATGTTACGTCACCCAACACAAGTCCTCCCAGTTTCGACGCCTATGGCTCACTGATAAATCAACCAAGATAATTATATCGTTAGGCCACGGTAACAAACTTGAAAACAAATGTTGGTCTTGGCATTCTATATCACATATGCTCAATGCAATGGCGACTACACACGAACAACCGATATAAAACCATAAAAATTCAGTAGACAGGTTGAGAAATATTTTCTTTACACAAAATCAGGTTTAGGCAAACATGTGCGAATTTATATTTAACAGTTACAACAGTTTATTAAAGTGTTAATGACTTGCATTCAATTATATCAAGACACGTGAATGGGTTGTCCTACAACTATGATTGGTTCTACGAACTCACCATTGTAAGGTGGGGTGGTGGGTGTGAATATGCGGTTATTACTGAACTTGTCTTTGTCATGTAGGCAACGTACACATGTACCAATGGCTTAGTGCCTGACGTTATGTTAAATGAATCTACAATATACGAATCGTTTGTAATAGCACGTGGGTAGATGCATACATCGGTTAATG
>JAODUO010003336.1:0-13229 GCA_025642075.2 Ridgeia piscesae
GATTGAACCACCGCCCCCCTCGATTGACAGCCCGGCGCCCCTCCCCCGCGCGGCCACCGCTCCCCAACATGAAATGATGTCAATGTACAAAACTGGAGGGAGATGACTAGTTCCCAATTAAGAAAGACCCTATTATACAGGATAGAATGCAAAGATGCTGCTGGCCACAGTCTCAGATGACGAGATGTTTATTTGCCCACCCAGGGGGTGGAGGGGGTGGCAGGATGGATGGGGCAAATAGCAACCACCCTCGCTGACACCAACAATAAACCTTGATATAATTGCTGGAAGTACAACCAAAGTAACCTCATTAAATTGCTGTCAGTTGTTTTTAGGCCACCACAAGAGCTTGGACAGTTTCTGAGGAACATCACTACATTGTCAGTGTTTGTGCATCTGCTGTGAGAGGTTCAGTGGATGCCTTGAGAAAATTATGTTGTCACCCGGGCTAACTGTCAATCACTGTCACTGTCAATGTAACAGAAGTCTAAGCAGTGTGATTTAGGTGCGTGGTACAGTTATGCCCCGGCTGTCCAGCATCAGGGTGGAGAAGCAGATGGTATTCCACTGATGTATGTAATATTTGAACAGATGCATTACAAGGTGTAGGCTGGAGGCTTTACGGTTGATTCACGACCAGGAAATGCATTCCTTGTGCAGTACACACTATACATGCATGCACGTGCACACACATGCGCACACACATGTGTGCCCCACACACACACATGTGCACACACACACACCCACCCATGCACGTATGCATATATTCCTTTAGGTGCATAACATCAAAACAGCTTTTTGTTTCCCCTTTAATTAAAGCTGCACCCTTATTTATCACAGGTCATTTTAATTAATGCATGTTCTGTGCTATTCATTTCCAGTAAAAAAATTAATTAATGTCATTGTCAATAAAGCCATTGTAACTGCAGCCACCGGCGGCATAAATGCAATATTTATGGTGTCACTTAAGGCTATAGCTATTAATATGATTTTGATTTCCATGGCAGATTAAATTATGTCACACATTTTGTGATTTTACTGAAAGGTTTTGAGGCACAGAGCTGGACCAGGGTTGTGGCAAGTAAAGGACAAACACTGGACGCGCTCTAGAGGCGATTTAGACAGGCACTAGAAGGGTATTAGGTGGACATTCGATAGAAACTAGTTAGGCATTAGATGAGCACTAGATTGGCATTGCACAGGCATTAGATGGAGACAAGATGGGCACCAGATGAATAAACCAGTACTAGATGGGCATTAGGCTGGTACTAGATGGGTACTTGGCATGCATTTGATGGGCACTATGCGGGCACTAGATGGGCATTAGGCTGGTACTAGATGGGTACTTGGCATGCATTTGATGGGCACTTTGCTGGCATTAGATGGGCGTTAGGCTGGTACTGGATGGGCACATGGCATGCATTTGATGGGCACTATGCGGGCACTAGATGGGCATTAGGCTGGTACTAGATGGGTACTTGGCATGCATTTGATGGGCACTTTGCTGGCATTAGATGGGCATTAGGCTGGTACTGGATGGGCACATGGCATGCATTTGATGGGCACTATGCGGGCACTAGAGGGGCATTAGGCTGGTACTAGATGGGTACTTGGCATGCATTTGATGGGCTCTATGCTGGCATTAGATGGGCATTAGGCTGGTACTGGATGGGCACATGGCATGCATTTGATGGGCACTATGCGGGCATTAGATGGGCATTAGGCTGGTACTAGATGGGCACTTGGCATGTATTTGATGGGTGCTATACGGGCACTAGGCAGGCACTAGATGGGCACTAGGCAGGCACTAGATGGGCACTAGGCAGGCACTAGGCAGGAAGGCAGGCCTCATACTTGCCTGTGTCAGTGATGGCCACATTTGTGTCTGTCAGTCCTAATTATGGAGGTGTGACCTCACACAAATCAGCTGGGAACCATCCCTGCTGGGGAGAAGCAGGGATCCAAGGGAGGACAGGAAGACTGCAGGAGAGGGATAGAGGGAGGAGGAACTAAGTAGGACAGAAGCACCGTGTTAGGTGTAATATTCTCAGAGCTCTTTAAACAATATGGCTTTAGAATAGTTTAATCTTACCCAGATGTGACACTGTGTTGTACTTTCTAAATATATATGACATATGCAGCTCATGATGTCAGCTTCAGGCATGTTAAGTGTGAATTAAATTAAGTCACGATTATTTTCTCTTAATTTATCTATGCACTTTGTTCATATTTTACTTAGTATTTATAAAACTATAAGTATGTTGATTATCCTTTATATATATATATATATATATATATATATATATATATATATATATATATATGTATAGGTATATGTATATGTATATGTATATGTATATGTATATGTATATGTATATGTATATATATATATGTATATATGTGTATATATATATATATATATATATATATATATATATATATATATATATATATATATATATATGTATATATATATATATATATACATATATATATATATATATATATATATATATATATACGTATATATATATATATATATATATATATATATATGCTGCAGACCTGATGTGAATGTAGCCTGATTGGATTATCTATAAAAAAAAAAATAAGAATATTACCAAGCGAAAATGATCTCTCAACCTATGAATACCTCCATTGTCCTGGCAGAGCAACAACGACATGATGTATGTGCATCTATCTTTTACTGTATATACATACATCACAGATGTCACATGTACACAGAAACATACACACACAACTATTTTACACGTTCCATGTTTACAAACTACAGGTAGCAGCGATCACGTAAAACCTTTCACCTTCCTAGGGGGACAGGGGGGGCACCCCTTTCGCCTTTCATGTGGACTTTGTTCTGCAGTCCAATTATGGATTTACCTCCACAAAAAGTGGGAACCCTCCCTGTGGGGGGGCAGGGATCCAAGGGGGCAAAACTGCAGGAAATAAGGGGGGGGAAAATGTGGACAAAACATTTAGGGTTATTTGGTCAAAAAAAATTTGGTTTGTATTTTCACCCCTGGACCTTTTCTTTTTAAAAAAAACATTGCACTAGATGTGCCAGGGAGAATTGAAATTAAAAAAGTAATTTTTTTCTTAATTTACTAGCACTTTTTCATTTTTACTTATATTTATCTAAAATGGTTACCATTTATAATTTAAAAATTTTTTAAAATTTTTAATTTTAAAATTTAGGAATTTTTTGAAGAATGTTTTGTTTGTTATGAAGAAAAAAATGTTAATTTTATTAAAAAATTTAAAAAAAATTTTTTTAAAATTTTTTTGAATTTTAAAAAATTTTTTAAACAAAATTTTAAATTTTTATATTAAAAAATTTTTTTTTTAAATTATTTAAAAACGGGCTTTTTAGTCTCCCGGACCAGAAATATAAGCCATGAATCAAGTGAACTGTGGGCCCGAGCATAAGTGTCCTTTTAAGCCGAAGCTTTGTCTTCTATCGGGCTTTTCTTTCTGGATTTTTTAACAAAATTTTTGGTTCCCATTTAGTTTAGGGCGTAAAGGGCCCGTGTCCCAAAAACCATCTCGAAAACTTTTGCACAAGTTCATTTTTGAAACCTGGCAGCCAATTTCCTTCATTGTGCCTTTTAAAAAAAATACATGGTTCGTAGAAGTCTTTAAAAAAGGTGAAAATTAAACCCAAAGAGAAAAGTTAAATCGAAAAAAAACCATTTTTTATAAATTTTTTTCAAAAAAGTTTCATTTTTTTTTGTTTAAAAAGTACACCGAGTAAACTAAATGAAACCCGGGCTAAAAAAAATTCAATTTTTATTTTAAATTTTTAAACCCCTACATTGAAAACAAAAAAAAATAATATATTTAGCTTTTTTTTTAATATCTGAACAGTTTTTTTTAATTTAGTAAAAATTCTGGGGGGGGGAAACTGGGGTTTTCATTGAGGGGAATGGATAAGGGAAAAAAGTAAATCCCGTCACTTTGTTAGTTAATTCATCACTCGTCAGACTCAATATATGCTGACTCTCAGAGAAACCAGTAAACCTGAGTGATCCACATTCCTTGGAAATGTTTTTTACAATCGCATTCACCTTACTAATTGGGTGCTAATTTACTTTGCATATTTAGAGCACCACATTTTCTATCAGTAATTATGCCTCTTGGAAACTTGGTATTTTTTGTTACACTACCTTCCTGTGTTTTTCATCACTTTACCTGGTGTTTGTGTAAATGAAGTAAAAAAATCACACACAAGGGAGAAGTGTGTAATTTATCACAGATGCACTAATTCCACCAATGCATAGTCTTCATCATAGCGAAGGCGGTGAATAAACAAACAACAAACAAACACATGAATGAAACTGATGAATAAACAAATAAATGAGCAAATCAATTAAACTTATTTGATTACTCGGTTAAAGAGTTTAACTAGGAGAAGAGAAGAATACAGCTTTATAAAGTGTGGAAAGACCAAGCTATGATGTTGATGGACGACAAGAAACAATCCCATCAGAAGTGCCAGCAGGGAAGAGGTTGGGTGCAGCAGCAGGCAGTAGTTCTGATCACTCTCCCTCTCACTCTCCCAGCCTGACAGACAGTCACAGCAGTTCCCTCCCAGCCCAAGGAAGAGTAAATTGATTCTAAGGAGCAGCTCTCCTCCCAGCTTTTCTTAGGTGTATTACTAATGGGTTCCGGTGACAAGGATGGTTGAATTGATGGGGAGGGGGAATAGGTGCATGAAAAGGTAATAAATAATTATGTTATTCTACTGAACTAGTGGTAATTACTGTGAGAAAATATGTACAATGATAGTTTCTTACTGGGCAAATTGTTACAAATGTAGCAGCATTGCTGGAATCAACACAGTTCAACATATAACATTTATAAAACGTGCCAAACAATTATGGATTTTTTTAATATAGAGGTTGCCTCAATTTGTTCCTACATTAATCAGTTATATTTCCTATACAGAATTGTCCTTCCAAAATATGGAATATATATTACAGTTGGTGTGATATTGAAAATATCTAAATACAAGTAATATCTTAGGTTACACATAAAACATAACTTCCTTGGTAACGATTACACAATTACAATACACTGAGAGTTAGTTATCAAAGACCGCAGTAGACAGACACGCCCTATACCTTACTTTCATGTGGTCCCAGTCCCACGCTGATCAAACGCACCATAAAAGCAACTGTGACAGTGCCACACCAGGCGTGCACTCAACCCTGGAGTGCACTGAACAACTGGGAGTGCACTCAACCAACTCAAGTGCACTCAACCGTTCCCTAGGGAACCACAAACATGACATTTCTTCACCCTATTCCTCCATTAAATTCCTCAATTCCACATCACCACCAAGGCCCGGTTCAGCACTGAGATGACGGAGGAAGTGGAGATTGAGGGAACATAAATGGGAAGAGGGAAGTGTGAAGGACTCATCACAATGGGAACAGGAGGCGAGATTGGAAGAGGAAATCTCTAATGGACCTTCTCTTCTGTCCAGTGGTCAAGCATTCATACTGACCACTACCACTTGAGGTCCAGTCTAATGGCTGCTGAGACTCCAGCTGTTTCCCACTCCCCTGGCCTGTCAGTCGGTTTGGAGGCTGGTCTTTCATCCCTGTCTGTTCCAGTCAAACTTAGCAACGCATGTAATCCCATTTTATATCAATCACATTAAGTTTAAGTAACAGCTTCTGTGTACGTTTGTATGCTTGCGGCAATGTGGCTATTATCTTTATACTTCTACAAAGATAAGCACTGAAAAAACTGCTCACACAAGTGTATAGGGAAAGTTTTACATTAATTCACGCAGGGAACTACTAGTAGCTCCCCCAAAGGTCACAGAGGTCAAAGTTGTCTTGGTGCGGGTGGAGCCAGTGACCCAGCCGGAACCACCCACATCCTAATGGCCAACTAAAACACTACCGGTGTAGTTACTATTTGTCAGTGTTCAAATGTTACAAACCTGGTCTACTGGTTTACCTGCTCAAGTGACTTGAATAATATTATATTATTTGCTGGCTGAGTGGCACAAAGTGAAACAGTTCTACTTTTTAAATGCAGGGCCATGTTCAATAGACACATGGAATCTCACTGTTTGGCCAGCTCTACCACTAAACCTCATTGTTGCAATTCAAACTAATTTATGATGATCATGCCAAAGCTGAGAAGATTTGATATAAACACATGTTATACATTTATACAAGAATTTGAAAGTTCTATCACAATTATAAAATTAGTATTGTGAATATTTAAATAGAATTATTTTTAACTGTATTAAAAAAGTATTAATAAATCATGTCAAACATATGTATACTTGCTAGATATTTTGTATCAGATGTCTGCGAAATAATACAGCAATTGACAATGTAACCCAACTGGTTGGCATCAACGTATGTGAAATTAAATCATCCAATCTTTCGCCCACATTGACACAGAAGAGACGTTCAGATGTAATCACCTGACAGTGACAGTAACAGGCCGTCGGGTTTTGGAATTTTAACAAATTTCCTGGGAACGTTCCCTTCCTTTCCGGGTGTTTCAATTTTGGGCCGAAAAGGATTGGTTTTAAAAAATTTAAATTTTTCCCAAACCAAATTAAACCGTTTTGAATGCCAAACCAGTTTGGGTTAACCATTTGTCAATTTGCTTTTAATTTATTTCCCCCCCGGGGGGGAAAAAAAATCTTGATAACCAAAAATTTTTTTTCCCAAAAAAAAGCAAGTATACATATGTTTGACATGATTTATTAATACTTTTTTAATACAGTTAAAAATAATTCTATTTAAATATTCACAATACTAATTTTATAATTGTGATAGAACTTTCAAATTCTTGTATAAATGTATAACATGTGTTTATATCAAATCTTCTCAGCTTTGGCATGATCATCATAAATTAGTTTGAATTGCAACAATGAGGTTTAGTGGTAGAGCTGGCCAAACAGTGAGATTCCATGTGTCTATTGAACATGGCCCTGCATTTAAAAAGTAGAACTGTTTCACTTTGTGCCACTCAGCCAGCAAATAATATAATATTATTCAAGTCACTTGAGCAGGTAAACCAGTAGACCAGGTTTGTAACATTTGAACACTGACAAATAGTAACTACACCGGTAGTGTTTTAGTTGGCCATTAGGATGTGGGTGGTTCCGGCTGGGTCACTGGCTCCACCCGCACCAAGACAACTTTGACCTCTGTGACCTTTGGGGGAGCTACTAGTAGTTCCCTGCGTGAATTAATGTAAAACTTTCCCTATACACTTGTGTGAGCAGTTTTTTCAGTGCTTATCTTTGTAGAAGTATAAAGATAATAGCCACATTGCCGCAAGCATACAAACGTACACAGAAGCTGTTACTTAAACTTAATGTGATTGATATAAAATGGGATTACATGCGTTGCTAAGTTTGACTGGAACAGACAGGGATGAAAGACCAGCCTCCAAACCGACTGACAGGCCAGGGGAGTGGGAAACAGCTGGAGTCTCAGCAGCCATTAGACTGGACCTCAAGTGGTAGTGGTCAGTATGAATGCTTGACCACTGGACAGAAGAGAAGGTCCATTAGAGATTTCCTCTTCCAATCTCGCCTCCTGTTCCCATTGTGATGAGTCCTTCACACTTCCCTCTTCCCATTTATGTTCCCTCAATCTCCACTTCCTCCGTCATCTCAGTGCTGAACCGGGCCTTGGTGGTGATGTGGAATTGAGGAATTTAATGGAGGAATAGGGTGAAGAAATGTCATGTTTGTGGTTCCCTAGGGAACGGTTGAGTGCACTTGAGTTGGTTGAGTGCACTCCCAGTTGTTCAGTGCACTCCAGGGTTGAGTGCACGCCTGGTGTGGCACTGTCACAGTTGCTTTTATGGTGGTTTAACCCCGGGTTTTTGGGAATTGGGACCAAAAAATTTAATTTTTTGGGGGTGTCCTGTTTATTTGGGTTTTGATACAATATCACACCAACTGTAATATATATTCCATATTTTGGAAGGACAATTCTGTATAGGAAATATAACTGATTAATGTAGGAACAAATTGAGGCAACCTCTATATTAAAAAAATCCATAATTGTTTGGCACGTTTTATAAATGTTATATGTTGAACTGTGTTGATTCCAGCAATGCTGCTACATTTGTAACAATTTGCCCAGTAAGAAACTATCATTGTACATATTTTCTCACAGTAATTACCACTAGTTCAGTAGAATAACATAATTATTTATTACCTTTTCATGCACCTATTCCCCCTCCCCATCAATTCAACCATCCTTGTCACCGGAACCCATTAGTAATACACCAAAAAAGGGGAATGGAAAATTTTCTCTTCCTTGGGCTGGGAGGGAACTGCTGTGACTGTCTGTCAGGCTGGGAGAGTGAGAGGGAGAGTGATCAGAACTACTGCCTGCTGCTGCACCCAACCTCTTCCCTGCTGGCACTTCTGATGGGATTGTTTCTTGTCGTCCATCAACATCATAGCTTGGTCTTTCCACACTTTATAAAGCTGTATTCTTCTCTTCTCCTAGTTAAACTCTTTAACCGAGTAATCAAATAAGTTTAATTGATTTGCTCATTTATTTGTTTATTCATCAGTTTTTCAAATTTATTGTTTTAAGACTATGCATTGGTGGAATTAGTGCATCTGTGATAAATTACACACTTCTCCCTTGTGTGTGATTTTTTTACTTCATTTACACAAACACCAGGTAAAGTGATGAAAAACACAGGAAGGTAGTGTAACAAAAAATACCAAGTTTCCAAGAGGCATAATTACTGATAGAAAATGTGGTGCTCTAAATATGCAAAGTAAATTAGCACCCAATTAGTAAGGTGAATGCGATTGTAAAAAACATTTCCAAGGAATGTGGATCACTCAGGTTTACTGGTTTCTCTGAGAGTCAGCATATATTGAGTCTGACGAGTGATGAATTAACTAACAAAGTGACAGTTGTAAATATCTGCAGTCAGCACAACAACGGAATCGATAGTATTGCCACAAACATAATTTTGAACCAGCGTTTCTATGATGGACCCCTGAGCCAGTGGAAACACGTCTTGTTTCGCCTGTAAAAAGTTCTGGCTGTCAGAAGTGAAACGGAAGTAGAGCGCTACATTCCAGGGCGCATTGCCGTAAACAGATCGGTCTGTGATGTAGACGGATCAACATCTGCATTCACTGAGTGCTCCGATCTCTTGCGGCAGTTGTCACATTTCTTCTACTCAGTGCCATTCCGCCATCGAATCGCATCCACACGCAGCCTCTCTCCCCCCCCAGATATCTGTTGTCACAGGTGAAGATTCCAGAAAAAACTGTTCACTGCATAGTTATAAATAAACACGTTACATAAATATAGTTCATTTTATTTCTGTTTTCATTTATGTGAGTGGATGTATAAAATGGTAGGTAAAATCACAAATTGCACATTGTTGTAGACCTGGTTCAGTTTAGTTTATCTCTGTTGTGTACTTTTTGTCAAAGCATTTAGAATGAAGAATGAAAGCGGTTTTGAAATAAATTTATGCAAAATGGTTTGACTTTCGATTTGCCAACATTTCTGGCTTCCTGTGTGAATTATATATCCTTTTCATCACATACTTTTTAATAGACTGTCATACAGCAATTCCACTGTATCTGTTTTTAAACGGCATGCACAGGTGCACAGGAATTGGTCTGACCTATTGGTTTCGAAGAATGCAACTTGTGCATTTAAGTAACTATCGTTAGATAGAGTTTAATGTGACATCGGGATCACTTGACTGCGCCTAGAACTCACAATGGGAATGCCAGTAAAGGTTGTATGAATAAATAATCCATTTGAAAGCAGATAGTCCCGCACTGGCAGAAGATCAGAAGCTGTCTGGCAGTGTCAGTAAGTTACACGGATTCACTGACTCTGGTCCCACGGACGTATCACTTAGACTCTCATGGCTTCGATATTTCTGGTGCGCTGGAGCAGCTCAGCAGGAGACGTGATCGCTGCTACCTGTAGTTTGTAAACATGGAAACGTGTAAAAAAGGTTTGTAAGTTTCTTTCCGGGACAACTTGGGGTATTTTTAAAAAAGTAGAAAAATTTTTTTTTTTTTTATAGGAAAAAACAATTCGGGGCACACGGCACTCAATTTAAATATATATATATATATATATATATATATATATATATATATATATATATATATATATATATATATATGTTTTATATATATATATATACATATATATATATATATATATATATATATATATATATATATATATATATATATATATATATACACAAAATAAAATATATATAATATATACATATACATATACATATACATATACATATACATATACATATATATAAAATATATATATATATATATATATATATATATATATATATATATATATATAAAAAGGGTAAAAAATTATCAATGCATAGTTTTATAAATACTAAGTAAAAATATGAACAAAGTGCATAGATAAATTAAGAGAAAATAATCGTGACTTAATTTAAATTCCCCTTTAAAATGCCTGAAACTGTTTGCATATGTCATATATTTTAGAAATACAACACAATGTCACATCTGGGGAAAATTTAAAAAATTCTAAAACCATATTTTGGGTCTGGGGAATATTACCCCTTCACTGCTTCTTGTTTCCCCCTTATTTCCCCCTCCCTCTATCCCCCTTTTTCCTCCCCCGCTGATTTGTGTGGGTCACACCTCCCAAAAGGGCTGACAGACACCCAAATTTGGGCCCTCACTGACACCCCAAATATAGGGGCCCGCCTTTCCTAATGTGTAGTGCCCCTCTAAATGCCTCCCTTAAAATGCCCATCAATGCCGCCAGTGCCCCTATGACCCATCAAATAAAGCCAAGTTAAACTGTACCATTTTAAAGCCCCTCTAAAAAGCCCCCTAGTGCCCATCAAAAATGCCATTGCCCCCCGTACCAGCCTTAAAAGCCCATCTAATGGCCCGAAACCCATCAAATATGAAATACCCATCTGTACCGGGCCAATGCCCTCTGGGGGCCCCCATAGTATCAAATTGCCAAATACCCCCTTTTCCAGCCCAAAAGCCCCTCTATGGCCCCAAAATGCCCATCAAAATCCATTCCCCCCAGTACCAGCCTTCCCAAACTAATGCCGCGGGCCCAAACAAATCATGCCCGTCCCATCAATACCAGAACCCATCTAATGCCAGCAAAAAATAAAGCCAAATACCCATCTAGTCCAACCTAATCCCAAAACCCCAGTACTGGTTTATTCATCTGGTGCCCATCTTGTCTCCATCTAATGCCTGTGCAATGCCAATCTAGTGCTCATCTAATGCCTAACTAGTTTCTATCGAATGTCCACCTAATACCCTTCTAGTGCCTGTCTAAATCGCCTCTAGAGCGCGTCCAGTGTTTGTCCTTTACTTGCCACAACCCTGGTCCAGCTCTGTGCCTCAAAACCTTTCAGTAAAATCACAAAATGTGTGACATAATTTAATCTGCCATGGAAATCAAAATCATATTAATAGCTATAGCCTTAAGTGACACCATAAATATTGCATTTATGCCGCCGGTGGCTGCAGTTACAATGGCTTTATTGACAATGACATTAATTAATTTTTTTACTGGAAATGAATAGCACAGAACATGCATTAATTAAAATGACCTGTGATAAATAAGGGTGCAGCTTTAATTAAAGGGGAAACAAAAAGCTGTTTTGATGTTATGCACCTAAAGGAATATATACTCACTAAATAACTAATTGTCACTACAACCAACCTGTTCATGTCAGTAGTCAACTTGGAACGCTGTGTCAAAGTGGGACATTCTAATAAAATGTCTGCTATCAACAGAAAGTGTTGTGCATTAAGTTTTTGTCTACTTGTGTTTTTGTTTTTTTCTGGTTGGTTTTGGTGGGGTGGTTCGGGTTGGTTTGGTTGGGGGAAAAAAGGTGGGGAAAATTTCGTGCGTGCATACGTGCATGGGTGGGTGTGTGTGTGTGCACATGTGTGTGTGTGTGTGCACACATGTGTGTGCGCATGTGTGTGCACGTGCATGCATGTATAGTGTGTACTGCACAAGGAATGCATTTCCTGGTCGTGAATCAACCGTAAAGCCTCCAGCCTACACCTTGTAATGCATCTGTTCAAATATTACATACATCAGTGGAATACCATCTGCTTCTCCACCCTGATGCTGGACAGCCGGGGCATAACTGTACCACGCACCTAAATCACACTGCTTAGACTTCTGTTACATTGACAGTGACAGTGATTGACAGTTAGCCCGGGTGACAACATAATTTTCTCAAGGCATCCACTGAACCTCTCACAGCAGATGCACAAACACTGACAATGTAGTGATGTTCCTCAGAAACTGTCCAAGCTCTTGTGGTGGCCTAAAAACAACTGACAGCAATTTAATGAGGTTACTTTGGTTGTACTTCCAGCAATTATATCAAGGTTTATTGTTGGTGTCAGCGAGGGTGGTTGCTATTTGCCCCATCCATCCTGCCACCCCCTCCACCCCCTGGGTGGGCAAATAAACATCTCGTCATCTGAGACTGTGGCCAGCAGCATCTTTGCATTCTATCCTGTATAATAGGGTCTTTCTTAATTGGGAAAAGACTCCCCCATTTTTTACAGAACACCGGGGGGGAAAAAAGGGCCCCGGGGTAACCCGGCCCCTTTTAAACCCCCGGGGCGGTTTCTTCACCCCCTTTCCGGGGTCTTTTGGGAAAAGAATTTTAAAACCGGTGGTTTTTGTCTGGTGTCTATGCCGGGAAAAAAACCCCCAAGGGGTTGTGAACCTTTTGGGGCTCAAAAACTTTGAAAAGAAAAAATTGGTTTCCCCAATTTTTTGGGGAAACCCCCAAAACCTTTCCAAAATGGGGGTTTTATTAAAATTAAAAATTTTTTAAAAAAAATTGTCACAAAACCTTAATAGTTTTTTCCAAATAAAGAAAATTTTGTTAAATTTAAAAATTTTTCCCCATTTTTGTCAATTGTATTCATCATTTCGTGTTTTGTGGTATCCATAAAAATTACTTTTGTGTGACATTGTCATAAATTGTCACATATACCTGTAATAATATTGTTTCCAAATACAAGTAATTGTGACTGGACATTTTTTGGACTGCATTTGGTGCTCCTTTTTGACATTGGGCTGTTTTGAGTGAAAGGTCATTCAATGTGGACCCAGTTTTGTAGTGGCATTTTGATATAATCCAACAGTGGATCTGTTAAGAGATTT
>JAODUO010003337.1:0-14145 GCA_025642075.2 Ridgeia piscesae
AGGAATATTAGTTATGAAATGCGTCTAAAAGAATGTGGCTTAACAACACTAGAAAACAGAAGATTGAGAGGAGATCAGATTGAGGTGTTTAAAATATTGAATGGATATGAAAATATTGACAGAAATATTTTTTTCACAGTCAAGGAAGAGAGAAGGACTAGAGGACATGGAGTTACATTAGCAAAGAAGCAGTGTAGACTAGATATTAGAAAATTTTCATTTTCACAAAGAACAGTAAACGAATGGAACAGATTATCAGCTGATTGTGTAGGTGCTAGCAGTGTTAATATATTTAAAAATAAAATCGACATATACCTAAGAAGGGCGGGGTATACTTAGATAGATAGGTTGGACTCTCGATAAGCCAAATGGCTTCCTAGTCCACCTGCCATCTAGAGTTGAATCTCTAGGTGGCAATCTTGTTAAATCTTGTTAAATCTCTACTGTGGATAGAGGTTTCTGACTGGGAAAGTATGCCCCTTGAGGGGAAGTCTTTGTGGCGTTACAATCATCAATATGTAAATATATTTAGAACAGATGGTTATGTAGACATGTAAAGAAAAAGACTGACAACATATTCTATAAAATGCTATCGGTGGCATGTATTATTGTCGTTTCTGCCAGGCAGAAATATGTTCTGCCCTATTTCTGCACTGGCAGGGCAGAAATACCTTTCAGCCTGGCAGAAAACTAACCTTGCCCATAAGCTCCTCTATTTCCACACTTGTCGGTTTTAATGTCATCAGTGTGCAAACATTTTAGAAATGGTTATATAGACATGTACAGAAGGAGACTGACAACATATTCTATAAAAATGACAAATTTGCCTATCCATGGTATGTATTCTCTATTGTCGCACTTTTCAGCCCTGGCAGTGACCACAACTTTCTGCCCTATTTTTGCCCAGCAGAAAACCAACCATGTGAAACAAAATTAGTTATCCAGCTAGAAGAATTTGTTGTGCCACATGCAAGTACAACAGTTAGGCATATGCAAGGTGAAAACTCATGCACAGAAACGGGTAAACTATAATTGTATACACAATTTTAGTGTGTGTGTGTGTGTGTGTGTGTGTGTGTGTGTGTGTGTGTGCACGCATCCACACATGTGCTTGTGTGTTGAATATTCATGTTGTTTGGAATGATTCATCACCACCCATTTCCTTGTCTTCCATCTTTCTACCAAACCAAATTAACGAATGAAAGCAGAAGAATAATGGGACTGGGCATATTACTCAGCCCCCAAAAATGGTTACCAACATATATTGCCAATGTTTAACCTAGTTATGGGCTTTATATTCTTATCTGTGTTTTCTTTTTGCAACAATACCACGTCTGATTCATGTTCTGGAAACAGAGTGTTCGAATAATTGAAAATATAAATGTTTTTTAAATTAAATGATTGGCTTTGCCACCCATATTCCAAACCATTTACTTTTTTAATGGCGAATGTATTGTAATGTATGATGACGTAAGCAGAGTTTGTTGTAATTATCTAATATAGATTATGAAATATCTTAGTTACTTAGATTGTACCTCCGACGGCATCCATCACCATATCTTGCACTTGCAGTGCCAGTCGTCAAGTCAGTCACTCAGTGACAATGCCGTGGCCGCGCAGGCTACGCATTGACTGTCGTTAGGCAAGTAAGTTTATTATAACAATCAGATTGGCATAAACAACAAATCCTATGTGTTTACAAAATAACTACGTGTATATTTAGATACTATGTCAGTGTTTATATTTAATCAAAAGCAGACTTTGCCATCCACGCATCTAATTTGTTTACGTATCTGCGTGTTTATCATCGGTAACACGTGGGCGTATCATTTACGACATTGTTTACGACATCGTTTACTTTCGTTGACCGGAGAGTTCTGATGGTAAAAATAGATCAACTCTTGGGAAACTCCAGAGTTGTTTGTTGCAAACTTATATTTGTTCAAATAACGTATAAAACCACAAAGTGAGACATGCGGTAGGAAGTATACTAATAAGCAAATATCGGTCACTTTTCCTAAATGCATTAAAAATTGGAAATTATGTCTGAATGCAACTTTAATTTCTGTTAAAACCAGTGAGTTATTGGTGATAATATCACCAAAAAAAAATACATATGTGTCACTACGCCGAAGAACCGCAGTGTCCTCGGACTTAGACTAGTTTGACAGCTGAAATACCGCACTGGCTGAACAAAAACGTAACTTCTTGTGACATAACACAACATAAGACATCACCTGTCCTCACAAACGTTCAAACAACCTGCATACTGCTGATGCGTTTGCGAACTCCTTTATCGGGTAATGGGCTAATGGCACCTTAATATCGCCATAACCCTTCTCGCTCGTGGGCACAGAGCACAGTTGATTTTCCCATATTAACGTTTTTATTATTATAAAGAAACTCTACCACAGAAATGTTATGTTATGCTCATCGCATTTCGTCAAAATCACACATTTCTGCATCCGCAGGGTCGTAAATAGAAAGGTTAAAAATCGCTATGCTCAGTAAACACTGCCAAACATGCGTCAATACAGTTCAGAAACATCGTTGCCATTAATCTACAGTTGTGTCTGCTTTATTTGTACCAATTACGCATCAAAATGGCTATTCACAATTTTACGTAACAAAATTCTTTGGGTAAGACTTTCACATGGGTCAGACCAGAAACTATAAATGTCTTCTGACCCATCGTCGTAGTCGGTCAATGGGGTGCGACCACATCACGGTGCCCAACACATTTCTCGCATCTGGAAGAAACTTGGCAGGAAATCAAAGAATAGTTAGTAAGGTCGTCGGACAGACGATACCTGTAATTCGCCACTGGCATCACTTGGCTCGATATTATTTCCAAACATATTTTGGTGAAAGCTACTTATTTATTCCAATATGGGAAGAAATAAACTCATTATGGGCAAGGGGGAGTTATGCGACGATCGAGGGAGCACACGTGTCCCTGTCGTCGCGTGTGCACACTGCGCTATCGATGTGGTATTCTGACGAGGTAAAGTAATTCCGCTGTGACATGTCGTAAATAGTCAGCGGGCTCAGCTATGACGGATACAGCCACACTCTCTATCTGTTTCTCGTCCGACACTTGTAAAATATGGCTGCTTAGAAAAGTGTTCGTGATTGTCTTTGAAACAAATGACTGCGGGAAACAATGGGCGCAAGGGTGTTCATCGGCTTCGCTACCACCGACATACTGAACTGGTCCGATGTGGCGTCTTCGTCGTCAACAATCGGCATCCCAAACCGAAAAAGAAACTCTCAGTCGCCACACGGAAGATCGTAGACCATCTTGAAGTGTTGCATGTATGTGGTGGTGAACCGTCTCATATGCTTGTTTGGCCCGATTATGGTGACAACTGCCAAACATTAAATTATCTAGCAGCTCATAAAATATCGTATAGTTTATTTTTATAACTTGTTCGGTAATAAATAGTTTGAATTGTATCTAATAGAGCGATCGTCTCATCTTTGATAATTTTAATTTCCTTTGGGAGTAGCTGAACGCACTAAATATGCGTACATTTTCGTAACTGATCTATTTAAAGGTTATTTTCTGTAAAATACAGTTGTAATAATGTGTGTATTTACGGGGGGGACGCTGTAATGTGAAGACAGCTGAGCCGTATCTACAACATGACACGACATCGAAATAGGACATGTTGACATTTTTCGCGGCGACGTTCCCAATTTCGTCGGATATTGACATCGGAAGTCAAGAGGTGGCGATGCATTGGAGGGAGTGGTAGTGTTTTGATACCTGTTCGCGGCGACATTCACAACTGAAGAATGTTCGTGGTGGAACGTCTAGATGTGGTGGGGGCACTTCACCTTAGAAGCGTATACGGGATACGTTATTCTAATGAAAACATTGCTAGGCACAATTGCGACAATCTGTCCCTCAACACACCCAACATATGTCTATGTTGTAGGCCTATGAACCCAAATATATCCGTCCATAGCCTCGATTACCCAGGCTCCGTGATGTGGCAGGACTTTTCAGCCCTTCTACTCTTCCTGGGAAATTAATGGGCTGCAGTTGTAACCGCCAGGACGGCCTTATCACAGATTAGGGTAGAGATGCTGATTGGTCGAAGTTGAAATAAGAAATTAAATAAGTATACCTTGTTATAAGATAATGCTGTATTATAAAACAAAATATTCAAAATTAAACTTTCGTTAACACAAAATAAAAAAAATTGTAATTGTAAATAAAATCGGAATTACGGCAGTATTAGCCAGTATCCGTGAGGTGGCAGCATTATTTAGACCACACGGATAGCATTCAAACGCAGGTAAAATCACCAGACTGTCTTCTCGGCGTAATTCCGCTGCCGACCGACATTCGGTTAAGCGAGACTAATCCGTCCAAAGATGCATAACCATAGTCCAAGTAGTCGTGCTCGTTATTCTGTCCAGCGTACATCTTGTTGCACTAGTCACATGTAACTGCAATCGTTGTTCTTTGAACTAGATTGATCCGATGGTTCTCTCACCCCTCCGTGGTATATTGTATTACTACCATACCTGGTGTTTTCTCGAACTTCGCGGTGCTAACTATAACGAATGGATAAGTATTCACGCTGAACTATCATACGGCTTAATTACATACATCTGAACGGTTCGAATTTGAGCAAAACTCAATATAGGTTGCGTGAAGATCTAGACCTGTATAATTTTAATCACGGTGCATTTTGGGAGTCGTCATATCGACCGTGTCTTCTATCTATAGGTCTAAAGAAGCTTCGTTCGACTGAGCAACGCTTCGAAAGAAACAACAGGCATGCCACTTGTTTCATTTTTTTCAGTGTTATTACTTAACAAAATAGATATGAAATATATGGTTAAAATAACTGACAGTTGAAGATGGCGGGTAAGCCATGGAAGGAATCAGCAAGCCGGCGAACCTCCAACCCCTTTTAGTGAGGAGGAAGTCTGATTTCTCAATGCTTCAACAGCGAAAGAAGTTTACTCTCCTCCCGACCATGGGTACCGAAAATAAATTACAACGATCTGCACCCTATAACACGCTAACATTTAACGTCCGATAATTGTGAATAAAGTCACTGTAATGTAAGTTCGGCAGCCGCTTCAATAACTTGAATTGAATCCGACGTTTCTTCCCTTGCGACCGACGTTTAGTATGAAAGCCTCTTCGAGTTCCAATCGGATGGCCGTATCGCGCGCGTCCTATAGTTTGCAGGGTCTGTAATCCACATGTCGATGTCATCGTGGCCGTTTACTACAACAACATTGTAGCGATTTAATAGTAAGGCTATCAATTACGAGCATCTATAGACGGCGAGGAAGAAATCGACAAAAGAATTAAGTAAACTGAATTGCCGCGGATCCACTTCGCCTTCGTATACGTCTTACTCCTTTCTCGTTGTCTTGTTGATGGGCGGAAACTTGTAATAATTGTTTTACCAGTAGAACTGATTAGTATAAAGAATTAGTGTTACTCACCCACAGAAGTATCGCAGCAGTTCCAACTCGTTATATTTTCAGGTCATAGGGGAGCCTGCACCCTTTGACTTTGCATAATCCATCCATCTACACAAATAGACGACTGTGAGAAATAATGATTACACATAATTTGAATGGGCTAATAATGAATAATTTTGACTATGTTGTAAGTTTGTAATTATGAATTAAATGTTTCTTCACCATAATCACCTAGTTGGCATATCTTTCTTTGGTTATTCATATGAGATGACCACAAACACAGCAAAATTGTGTGAATGCAGTGATATAGGTGGGCATTAATTAGTGCTTTCTATAAAGATAGAGTTATGTATTCCACTCCACTCAGCCTGTCCAATCAGAATGCAGTTGATACCAATAGAGTATGATGTAATGGGTATTTCAATGTATAATTTCCATAATATTAATTTCTGTGTGTAACGTTAATATGGCAACATATAATTAACAAATATACACCATAGTTACACCATCATAAACATAATTAATCAATAGTGGATAGCAGTAATCAGTTAGAACATTAGTGACACAACAATAGAACAAGAATGACACCTAAGGATTCCATGAAAGTCGCCTTTATGTTAGAAACAGGATATTCATTAAAGTAATCATGATTACATTGTAAAGTAATCGTACTCGTACTCGAGTATATTGTAAAGTAATCGTACTCGAGTACATTTGTTTTCTGAGTACTCGTACTCATGCATGTTCAAAGTAATCGTACTCGTACTCGAGTACATTTGTATTGTACTCACTCCATCTCTGTACTATATTGTTAACTGGCAAAATGTCATATCGAGACATCACGCTAATGTGCATGGTGGATCATCTGACTTACTTGCTAAACCATTGGATAATTTTTTTTTGAATTACATTAGTGATTTGCACGACACAATGGTTGAGGGTAGAGAATTCCACTCATTGTGGTGGAGAAGAAACTAGTTCCAAATGTTTACCGAGTGTTTACCCGAAGATCTAGTGTTGTATTGGATAGAGTGATCTTGTGGGATATCTACAAGTCCACGTTCCATCTAGTATATTATGCTAGTCTGTTAATATTTATTCTTGTTTGCTCAGTGTGTCCCCAATATTTCAAGAAACTACCAATAAACACAATAATATTGCAAATTTGCAAAGTGATTTTTTTACAGTACATAAGTTATGTCTCATCATAGCTAATTATTCATCCTTTACTGTAAGCCTGTAACATGTGCTAGTATCAATGTTGTATGAGTATCTGAACTGACACAGCACACAGAATTTGTAATTTGTTCTCTCACTGAACAAATAACATGAATGGATTGAAAACAACATTCGCAATGCTATTTTTTTTATGTTTGAATAATATGTTTACTGAAAAATATAGCAGTCATGTTGGCACTTTCAGAGCGGTCAACCTGAAAATAGGAACTGCATGCGTAGCTACGAAACTCGAAAGGCAGTACTTTTGAAGTTATTTAGCGAGTGATATCAAAGTGCCTATATTATCGTTCATGCGGATTGACTATGACGTCTATGATCTGGCTTGCATTCAGCTGTTTTTTGTGTTATTGGCATGTAGCTTTACCTTATTTTTATGCTTCTGTTCATGCAAACGTGATATAAACCATTCAAAGTAGGATAAAATAAAACAAATAATCACGAATAACAATATGATCCCGTGTACATACCTTCTAGAACTTTAACTGTGGTGGACGTTTACGAACAATATCAGTATGTACATAAGTCATCTCGACAGACATCGCAATGTGTCTAATGGTACAAGATTCAAATAATTTAGATACAGAAGACTTAATAATATTTTCTAACCTTCTTGCGCGCTTTGATGACTTGGCTACGGCGACGGAAGGATTCGACCGGTAACCCGTTTCGACGACTATCGTTGGTGATTAAATATCGCGCTAATATCGTTTGCACAGCTCCATACTTGGAAACTCGACGTCGCCGACGTTTCTGCGGATCTTGACCCAGTATATACGGTGAGAAACATCCTATTCGAAGCAACGTTCTTCGAACGGATGTCCTTCTTCGAAGTTCGCGTATCTTACAACATTGCGATAGCATTGACGCACGCAATCGGACACGTGACTTTAAGGCCGGTTCTGCGTGCTGAGTGGTCAGACCACGGTCAGACAACAGGAAGAGGCGCATCATGGACGCCTCTATGAAGCCGATGATTTCAGTAAAATTATCCACTTTGGAATTATTTTACTAATAAACCACTGACGTTAAAAATGTGATTACCATTCAGAATGGTTGCTTTGTATTAGCTCTTTCACGTGCATAGCACTTAATATTTCCCTTTTGGTTCCCTTAAGTAGTGCAATATGTGTCGCTAGGAGTCAGCACTGATTTGCACGATGTTGACGAGAACGTTATTTGGGTCGCTTGGATGTCACTATATTATGATAGATGTCACTGGTTTTATTGAGTAATGTAGAAACATATTTTTGTCCTTCAGCATGATTGCTGCACTGATGATTTGGCAGTAGAAGCACGTACGTGTTCCTGACGTCGGACTGTGGACAGGTATATATCGTGATTGAGTCTTGCATTTCTATATTTTAATATAGAAATGCAAGACAAATACATACGCACACCCCAAATGGCAACTATAATATATATTTGCCATTTGGGGTGTGCGTATGTATTTGTCTTACTGTTTGATTATTGTCATAAAGTTGTCAGCAGAGAACGGATGTCTTGGAAATTGTTTGGTTGTATTGCGCTGTTGGACAGCGTCTTAATTTTCGGTTGAGTTTGAGGTACTTAATGTTATGGTCTGTTGACATCAATTTGAGGTATTTGCTTTGATCTAAGGTAAAAGTATCCCTGTGTTTTATTCTATATGTGTATATATTTATATGTGTGGGTAACACCTGTGGTATTGTTACAGGGTCTTGTCTTGTTTGTGATGTGAATAAAGAATTGGGCAACGAAGATCCAGCGTCCGCGTCCATCATTGACATATATAATATCATAACCATATTATAATTAAATTAACTAAAGGTAGGCAATGTAACAATTAAGACAACCAAAGGAAAGTTATCGTTACTTTGCATTTCGGCACTGCCTCAGCTCGTCCTTCTGTTTTGCTTCCTGAAGGTAGAATTCAGAATCGGACCCAGACAACAGACGTCGAGGTTTGCCTTAACCAGTGAACCTGAAAGCAGCGCGAGTTATTACGAAGTAAACCAGCATTACGAGTCTTACGTTTGGATGAAAGCTTAACGTTCTGTAAGTCTCTCTAGTGGCGCAGTAGCGCAGTAGCTGGAGCTTCAGGCTCTCGACTAAAAGAACCACGGTTCACATGTGTTGCGGTGTCGAACCTTTGGCAATTCACTATAAAGTTGCTTCAGTTTTCTCAGATGTATGACTGGGTATCTTTGCATAGACAGTAGTGGATGTTTGTTTACGGATAGTCTTCGCGAATTAATTGCAGCGTGGCTGGATGTTTCCCAGAAAACTCGAGATGCGGTTCGATTGAACAAGTCTGCTAGGACAGCGGTTTCAACTTAATTATTTGTCTACAAATAAGCCCCCCCCGTGTCCAATATAAAAATCCGTTATTGCTGTACATGCGTGACGCAGTAAACGGCGCTTCAGCTTGCGAGTGCATTGCTAAATCGAAATAAAATGCAATTAGCATATTTTTGATAAATTAAGGTTAAAACATAAATCTGCATTATACAGAATAAAAATTAATGATGTAGCCTTAGTTTTGGGGAATATTCGCAAATCGCGAGACATCGCCTTTGCAGCTTTGAAGCGTCTGACATGCGCCAACCGCTCGCGCCCTGTGAGATCGGCTTATTTACGTCGACTCGACATTTAATTGCACTAAAACACATAAAAAAATTAATATCTCACTTCTTTGTACCGGAAGTGATGTAGAATAACAAAAGATGGTAAAATCGTTTTAAAAAGGCCCTAGTAATTTAGACCAGTTAACTGGAAGATAGCCCAACACCTGACACCTAATATTAATGTAGTGAAATTAACATTATTGCAAAAGGTGAGAGATAAAATTGTATAACAAGGCCAAATAATTCTGTACAATTTAGTTTTGTTGCTCTGCAATGATTCAAACATTGCATTAACATAATTACTACAGAAACATAATTTGTTTGCTCAGTAACTAATTGACTATATTCTCTATAATATTGCTCCGAATATTTTTTTTTATTTAGCCTATACTATAGATGGATTGTAATCCTGGTCTGGCTGTTGCAGGCAATAATTACTAAACAATGTTTTTGACATGCATGTTTCTATCTGTTGATAAAGCTTGTTAAATATACATTAATTAGATCAAACCTATATTGACATTGGGTTGAATATTTACCAGATGACACATCGATTTATGCCATGCGACTTCGCTTATACTGAGCGATAATAGGGAACCTTGTTAAATATACATTAATTAGATCAAACCTATATTGACATTGGGTTGAATATTTACCAGATGACACATCGATTTATGCCATGCGACTTCGCTTATACTGAGCGATAATAGGGAACCTGTCAGGTGCAGCGTTGTACTCGTCTCAAACTCTTATAACTAGTGTCAACAGTATGTCAGACAGGCTCAGTCGTCCAGGTAACACAATAATTGATTGAATTAAGCCCTGCTGTTGTCTGTGAGCTTGGCTGACTGGAGGATTAGTGACCTTTTGTTTATACCAGCGGCTGCGGGGTCACGCTCACTGGTTATTTGGGTCGGTTGGATGTGCGATCATTTACGATGATTCAGGCAATTTAACCGGAGGCGGGCAGTCAATAATGCAGTCATGAACTGCTGATAACGTCACTAGTAACCTCCAAAATTACGTTTCGCCAATTTGGCGAAGAGTTTTTATTTATTTTCGCCAAATAGCAAACCATTTGTGGCATGTGGTTGGCGGTGGTCGCGTGGTAGAACGCCGGACTGTCAATCGAGGGGACGGTGGTTCAATCCCACCTACCGCCGTTTCGAAACTTAGGCAATTTCGTTCACCCCGCATTTGCATGTGTCTTTCGGAAGTGACACTTAAACCCTTTTGCCTGGTGTCAGGGGAAGTAAAAGATCCCACACAGGGTGTAAATATGTAACCTGTAGCGGACTCACTAATTTTAGAGAAGGATAACTGCGTTAGCCCAATTTTTGTTTGTTTGGAGGAAACCACCTAAGAACTAATAACATTTCGTCCATGGCGCCATTGGCAATCGGTCGCGCTATCCTAGAATGATACAGAAGAAAAAAGCTGAATAATTAATTACTTCATCATGTGTTATTTACATAATGTCCGTGTCTCTCCGGACTTCTGTTCATTCAGCCACGATGATGTCATGTTAATTGTTGAAATGTTTCTGTATTTCCACCAGGACGTTGTGTATGTACCATCAAGAAATGGGAGGACATCCCTCCTGCCACTGCTGGGTCTCCCTGCCAACACTTCGGGAGACATCGGGTTCTTGGCGTCTCAAGGCACAGGTGAGAACGAAACTGTCTTCTTCTTCCTATTGAATGACCATGGTGATTTGTTGATTATTCTGTCAGATTTTATTTAGAATGAGTTCTTTCCCATTTCCCTGCATTTTTAGTTCTCCTTACATAGACAGTTGTTTAGAAGATAATGAATGTTTGTTAGCAACTGAAATGGTAAAGTGTTTTAATAACATTCGATATACTTTAATGTCATTTTCATTTAAACATAGGATGAACACCTAATGTGCATTTTACTTATTTGTAATTTAATTTTTTTCATTTATAAATGAAATATATTATTATTTTCAATATTATGTAATTTTTTTGTATATTTAATATTTAAATTGTTAGTACAATTTTTGTTTAATATTTATTATTTTATTAGTATTGTTCTGAACTAATATATTTTCTATTTAAAACATGTAGTTGACCCATCACGAACCATGAATTAAACTTTTACTACTAAAGCTTTTACGATACCAGCAGCTTATAGCACCTTTCCAAAAGTCACATTCATGTAGGATTTAAACAAAATTGCCTAAGTTGTAGCACAGTGGCTGAACCAATGTAGAACCAGTGCTTAGCGGACTGGTAAGCTTTCCCATGACACCCGCCCCCCTTCGATCACCGGACACCACGTTTTCTGGTCAATTCAATTGATCAATCAGAATGAGCAGTGATCTATAGTCATGTGACATTGTTTAAAGTTGTCAGTTGTCATGTGACTATAGAAGGCAGCACACTTGGCTGCGACTACAATGCAATGCAGCATGCGTTAATCAATGCAATCAATCAATGCAATCAATCAAATGCAATGCAATGCAATCAATCAATCAATGAATAATTATTTCCACGGAAATGCTTGCAGCGTGACAAAAGAACAGCAATTATTGGTTGATGTATTGAATTAATTTCAATGCAATGCAATCAATCAATGCATGCATGAATGCATGCATGAAAGATTTTGCCATTTTTTATTTTCTAAATGATTGTTTTGAAGGTGAGAACCTTCACTAGACTGGGTATCACAGAGCTTCGTGGATGACCCAATTACCCGGAAGCACACATTACAATTGATTTGTTTATATTCTGAATATTCTGGTTTAATTTAGCTGAAGATATATTTCTAATGTTGTTTCGTATTTATTACGCAAACGTTTTGATCTTCAGTAAACAACAGTAAGTTATAAAACACGAGCGACCCACATCATCCCTTTGGAAACTGAAACAATTGGTTTAAAAAATAGCTCATGTTTCAATAGTACCAGCTTAGTAACAACCTTTTTTTGGTCTTTCTTTGCTATTTTAATTGGCCATTGTATTGGTCACTGATGGTTGTTTCAGGGACGAAGTTAGATTAACTGTGAAGATACTTCAAGGATTCTGGTGAGAAGATAAGTGATTATAGACGCCAGTGACAATCAGGCTTTTTTTTAACGTGGTCTCTTGATAGGATTCTACAGTTATGGAATTATTTGCTATGTTGATTATTATCATATATTTTATAACTAGTAGGTAATTTATTGATTTATTTACGTCTTTATATTTTTATTTTTTTTGGAAATGGTACGTTATTTAATGTGTTTCTCTTTATATGGTGTGGCGCTAGATGAATAAAACTATGAAATTAGGTTATGGGGGGGAAAATTTTTTCCAGAAGAAAACCAGTTTTGGGGACAAAAAAAAAAACTACTAATCAACATTCACAAGTTTTGGCAGGAGTTGGGTTTGAACCCTACCCCCTCCAACCCTACTATCAACCTCTTTTCTAATTTTACCCTAATAATGCTACATTGTAAGGAACCACAGCCGAACCTTGCTTTACAGCCACCTTATAATGTGCCACCTCGCAATTAAGGGTGCCCTAAGATGATTTGAAATGTGTTTATATACAGTAATGTGTAGGATATTTTTTCGATAAAAATCCACCTTGCTAATCAGGACCCCGTGCTAATATTGTTAAAAATAAGGTCCCCTTGGGTTTAAAATAAACTTGTAACCTTTTTTTTGGGGAAATTTTTTCAACTTTCGTAAACCCTATTTTTTGCGCCCAAAAATCAAATTTTTTTAAGGCGGGCCATCGCAACGCGCCACTGATGCGAAATGTTTGGCTCCAATTTACGCTACATCACTACAAATGCAAACTGTTTATTATAACGTAATGGATACGGGTGTATTATTTTTAGTATAACATTTCCACAATACATAGCCAGGTTTTGCCATCTAGGGCTTGCATTTGGCCAGGGGTTTTTGCAAAAGTGGCAAGTTCGGCCTTGCAACTGGCATCTAACATATTATAAGTTTAAGAATTTTTTTTTTTCCCCCTTTTTGGGAAAATGGAAAACACATTTTTTAACAATTAAAATATGTTTATTTATTTAATATAAGATTAGTTTTTGCAAACGTTGACTCAATGAGTGTGCACCAAGTCTTTTTTTCCCCCTTTTACAAAGCCCACCCTTTGGAAAATTTTTTAAAACAAAAAATATGTAGAAAATAATCGGCGAGTATTTAAATTTTTGGGATCTTAATTAAAAATTCTTTTCTTTTGGATGTTAAAAAATGCTAAGACTATCAATGCAATTTACACGTAATGTTTCATCAAAACTCAAAACATTTTCCCCTTTTTCCTTTTTTAAAATAATTGCAATTATCTATATTACACAATTAAGAATAATTTGTATTATCTATATTTTATCAGTTTCGCATAACTCATTTGAATAATCATAGATCTTGCTTTGAGCAGGAAGCTTTGTATTGTTATTTTTAAAGTGATAGACTGATGCATATTTTTTTACTTACCTTCTTACTTTTTCTTACCTTTCTTACTTTTTTTTTTCCTTTTTTTTATTTTTTTTGTTATTTATACTTTAAATCCCCAACCCAAAAACAAAAAAAAACTTTTAAAAAGTGGAAACGTTCTCTCCATTAGTTAGTTCAGTTAAGTAAAATGACGTCATGCCAACATTGAGAATGTCAGGTTTATCAGCATCAAAAACAAAAAAAAATAATTGCAAATTCTTATAAGCATAGGACTGCTCAAGCTCACACAAAATCCGTTCCTCTACGAAATGTGAGTACAACTTAACTTAACTAAAATAATATATTGTAGTATAATTTAACCATCACATATATATGTGTCATACTTCAAAACTCAATATATTGTCATTTTTAGATTTTTTGGGGGT